>OU898278.1:55631186-55661186 GCA_918026665.1 Diabrotica balteata | reverse complement strand
TGCTAGTGTCTTTACAAATTTTCAATCGTGGTTTAGTTTTAGTTCGTGGATTCTCGACGGCTAGTATTTAAGGATTTGCAGTATTTTCTGACCAGGAGCCATCTAGGCGACTCTATACATGAAAATCTCCAGCAGACAACCAACATAACGTCATCATAAACCAAAGTGATTACCTTATCTGCAAACATAAAAGGGCTTTCAAGAATAGAAAAACAGATTCGACATACGCACTTCACCTTCTAGATCATAATCATTTTTTTAATGACAAATTTAAAATTCTTCACATTCAAAATAAAGGCCTTAAGCTATCTTTGTTAGAATCTATGGAAATCAACAAATTAAAAAACACAGATATAATTCTGAATGACCAACTTGAGACAAACAGTTCTCCCCTCCTCAACCTATTTCATTAGAGACTATAAATTTGTAAACCCAAGCCAAAATAGATCACTTGAGAAAGGCAATCAGCCGAAACAGCTGTAGTGATAATATTTAAAATAAATTTTGTGGAAGTTTGAAAACAAAGTTTTCAGTGTTTTATTGTTACATAAAATGAATTTCCATCAAGTAACGGTCGAATCCATCAATTATTTATCTGCAAACGATACCGAAATTCCATAAAATCACTAAAATCATACCACGGAGCTGATGTGAGATCAGATCACAACCCAGTTGTAGGAAAGTTTAGAATTAATCTAAAAAATCCTGTGGCTAAAACTAAAGTAGAGAGAATACAAGTATCCCGTTTGAAAGATCCATCAACAAAAGAGCAAGTCACACTAAAAATTAAAGAAGAGCTCACCAAAATAGAAATTATTCCTACTGAAGATGCGAACAGGAAATGGCATGTATTAAAAGATGCTCTTATACGCACATGTGAGACAACACTAACGCCTAAGCTGATCAAGAATAAAAATGAATGGGTAACCGATGAGATTCTGGATCTCATGAAAGCAAGAAGATCCTATAAAACTAAAGACAAAAACATGTATAATATTATACATACAGAAATAAGGAGAAAGTTCAGAGATGCATAGGAAAGATGGTATAGTGACAGATGCGAGGAGGTTGAACAGTTGGTGGAGAAACATGATAACTTAAACCTTCATAAAAAAATTAGGGAAATAACAGGCACTAATATTAAGAAAAAATCTTACTGAAAAAACATACTGCTGGATAAAAACCGCAAAATAATTACAGACGTCGGTAAAAGGCTTAAAAGATGGCAGGATTATATTCAAGAGCTATTTAAAGACGAACGGACTGATATAGTACTAGAGCAGGAAAAGTTCGACAAAGGCCCAGACATAACAGAAGATGAGGTTTGAGGTGATAAAGCGAACAAAGAATAACAAGGCAACAGGTCCTGACGATATAGCTGTAGACATAATACGGTTAATAGAAGAACAGTAAATTGGAATATTGGTCGACTTATTCAATACAATATACAGTGCAGGAATCATTCCCAGAGATTGGCTGGTGTCAACATTCGTAACACTACCAAAAAAAACCAAATGCAAAAGAATGCCAAGACCACCGGATAATAAGTTTAATGAGTCATACGCTCAAAATATTTTTAAAAATTATACACCGGAGAATACACAATAAACTTGAGCAGGACATAAGTGACACACAATTTGGATTTAGAAATGCACTGGGAACGAGAGAAGCCCTGTTCACTGTGAATGTACTTGTTCAAAGGTGCATGGATGTTAATTAGCCAGTATATATGTGTTTCTTGGATTACAACAAAGCCTTCGATAAAGTCAGACATAACAGTCTTATCGAATTACTTGAAAAGAAAAACTTAGATATGAGAGGAATCAGGATCATTAGCGCTATCTATTATAATCAGATCTCTGTGGTAAAAGAGAACAACGTCTTTTCAAATGAAATACAGATTGGGAGGGGAATCAGGTAGGGCTGTGTCCTGTCTCCTACTTTGTTTAATTTGTATTCAGAGGAAATAATCCAGGAAGCACTAGAAGAACTAACTATGGGAATAAAAATAAATGGCCGACCAATCAATAATATACGGTTTGCCGACAACACTATTTTATTAGTGGAATGTCTTGAGGATTTACAACAAATGGTTGACAGAGTGGTAGAAGTCAGTGAAGAAAACGGACTGTCCCTAAACACAAAAAAGACATAATTTATGGTAATTAGAAAAGCCCAGCAGCACCAAGAAAACATAACAATACATGGAGAACAAATTAAAAAAGTTGAAAAATATAAATATCTGGATACAATAATTAATGAAAATAATAATTACACAGAAGAAATTAGGGCAAGAATAGGACAGGCAAGAAATTCTTTCAACAAACTGAAAAAAGTAGGTACTCTGCAGCAGGGACATTTCAATTTCTTTAAAGATAAGACTTCTGAGATGCTACGTGTTCTCCGTATTATTTTATGGGTTGGAAGCTTGGACTTTAAAGAAAGATGTTTCGGACAGATTGGAAGCCTTCGAGTTATGGGTCTACAGAAGGCTATTAAGAATAAGTTGGGTAGATACAGTCACGAATGTCGAGGTGTTAAGAAGAATGGGAAAAGATAAAGAGGTCTTAAATACAGTTAAAGTCAGAAAACTGCAATATCTGGGACATGTTATGAGGGTGAGCGTTATTACTTATTGCAATTAATAATGCAAGGAAGAATACAGGGTAGAAGGAGTCGTGGAAGAAGACGCATATCCTGGTTGAATAATTTGAGAGCTTGGTTTAACTGCACTTCTGCTGACCTCGTTAGAGCAGCGGCGTCGAAGGTGCAAATTGCCATGATGGTTGCCAACCTTCTTAGAGGAGATGGCACGTGAAGAAGAAGAAGTATTTTCTCGTTTCATTTTTATGGAATAAACTTTTTATCTCACTGAGAGTGTTATGTTCGTATTCCCTCTTCTTACATCGATAGATACGTTTTTCCTCTCTTCTAAGACGTCTATACTCTTCTCTTTTTCTCCGTGTACAACCTGCGTCAACGATTTTTTGATGCGCTACGTTCTTTCTATTTGTGGCCAATTCGCACTTAAATCAATAATTTCTTTTTTCCTACTTGGTTTTCTCAATATTTCAACGGATTTCTGTAATACAATATCTCTTATATTTACCCATAGTTGGTTAATAGCTTCTTCTAAGTTTTTGCCCTTATTTGGTCTTCTATTTGCTGTCTGTATACATTTTCAATGTCGGGATCTTTTAGTTTATTAATGTCGATTTCTTTCTTTTTCTCCCGATCTCCTTTTTTAAATTGGATATTCTTTCTTTAAACCGTGCTTTAAATAGATAATGATCACTGTCTATGTTTGCTCCACTAAAAGACCTAACGCCTAATAAGTTAGAGCACTATCTTGCATCGATGATTAGGTATATAATCTATTTGGGTAATCGTTTCATTATCAGGATATTTCCAAGTTTTCTTATATATATATGTTTATATATAAAAAATAAAAAAAATTTAGTTGTATTAACAAAAATATATACAAAAATATATGTGAAATATATTTAAAAAAAAGTTTAGTGTAATAAAGTATGCAAAATGCAATTTTGTCTACATCCAGTAACGGTAAATTTGCTAAAAAACTAAATGTTTGTGTTACGAATTGTATCGTTATGAATAGGTATAGTTGCGAACTTTCGATGTTATAAAGTGTCGCGATTATAAATTGACGGCGTTACGAAGTGTCGGTTAAGACATGATACTATGACTATAAGATAAGATATTGCGCATGTTTTTGTGACGTCATTGGAGACTTGCACGTTCGAAATGTCAGTTTTTGTATATATCAATAAATAATCTTTAATAAATAGTTTGAAGATATCCTTATGTGTACGATTATTGTAATTATTAAACCTCTTAACTTATTTTCTTCTAGTAATTTCATCACAGAATGCATACAAATCTCATTTAACTTTAACAAGAATTCAAATTCTAGTCTCCAATGACGGCATGCGCGAACCCGACCGATTTTGAGCTACGGGAAGAACCTATCTTGTTATTCATAGTATCATGGGTTAAGATACAAGAGTTAATTGTAAAACACCTTGTATTCTTCATATATAAAAATATTATGGTTCCCAATCATCAGACACCTGTTTTTTAATGTAAACAATATTATAATTTTAGACTCCTGCAAAGAATCTGCTTCAGACTGATCCAACGCACATTAAAAAATATATAATTATCAACTCTACCACCAACTCTCCTGATAAACGAACACCATTCCAAGCAAATTTTGTTGTGGCTTTTTCAATAAATTTTAAGGTGGTGTTATTAGGATCCTTATTATTTTGTACAATGTGGCCTAAAAAGCTGCCACCACCAGAGAGGCGGTTAAAATTGTGTCTAACTGCTTTGTGTGTTTTATTTTCTATAGTTACATTGTTAACGCAGATTAATACTGAAGAAGGTAAGTCATTATAATTTAAATACAAGTATTTACATTTCACTTTCACGTCTCTAAATTAACATTTCGAAATACATTTGTAACAGTATATTAAAATATATTTAGTGTAATAAATAACCTATATACCTATGATATAATAATAGATCTATTATTAAGTGACTATAGAACGTTTCACGTTAAGAAAATAACATTGCGGAGATAGGGCCATGCATTTCTTATGGATGACAGAAGCGCAGTGATGCTACGAGAAACACAAGCACGATTCAGGGTTGTATTATTTGTATTTTCAATTCCACAGACATGAATTAAAGTTAATGTTTTTTAACGTAATTGAACAAAAATGACCGTTCGAAACAAGAGATCAAAAGTAGGGAAATGATTTTAATTAAATAAATCTTCTTCTTCTTTTGGCATTATAACCCTGGATGGGTCTTTGCCTGTCTGGTTATGTCCTGTCATTCAGATCTCTCTTGTGCCCTTCTTCTCGTTCTGGGCCTTCCTTTTTTTCGCCTTCCTATGGGCTTCCATTGTAACATTTTCTTTGTTGTTTTTGCATCGTTTTGTCTCTGCACATGTCCTAGCCATGACAGTCTTTGACTTTTCACAAATCTTACAATGTCATAACCTTCATTTAACTCATTAACCTCGTCGTTTCTCCTGATTTTCCATGTGCCATCTTCCTCTTGTACCAAGCCATATACTTTCCTCAGTATTTTTCTCTCGAATGTCCTGAGTTGGGCTTCATGTTTCTTCGTCATTACCCAAGTTTCACATCCATAGTTTACTACGGGTCTAATCAGTGTTCTGTATATAGTCATTTTGGTTCTTTTTGGTTCTTTTGTCTAATAATTTCGATGTCATAATAATTAAATAAATAGTATTTACAAAAGATAATTTTATTTTATATTATTTTAATTATAGTAACCACAGTTTATTTATTTTTCGGCGAGAATACCATATGCCATGAATCATGGAAATCAGTAGAAAATATTTCTTAGCTAAATCATGCATTTTGCCGAGTATTAAAGATAAGCAATTAAACGGACCGCTTTGCATATATCTAATTACTAATTGCACCTTAAAATAATACACTGTGCGCATGTTAGCCATTTTATGTCGTTCTATGACTACATAATGATAATAAGGCTTTGCGGTTCTTTAGTAGTTACCTCCTATGTCAATATACCTACAATTAAAGTTTGTAATTATATAAATAGAAAATATATGTAATGATACTTTTTATAATTGCCAATAAATGTTAAGCTAAACCTACCCTAAAAACTTTTTACCATCACCTTCTATTTTCTGATGTATACACATTTCATCAACTATCAAAGCACAGATACATGATTTTCCTTTATCTTTAAGTTCAACTACTTTTTGTTTTAATTCCTTCACTGCTTCTTTTTGAAAACCAGGCTCACAAGCTACTACCTGATAAAACTTTTAAAGAGTTTGTGAATGAGACAACATATTAGGAAAAGTTTTTCTGACATAAAAGTAAGCTTTTGGCGAATAGAAATGAAGGGTAAGAGCAAAGCTTTTTAATTTAGGTGGATATGTTTTAGTACTCTCCGATTTAAGCAGCTGTTTAAAAATAGTTTTTGCAGAAGCATGCAACCTATCCTAATAAAATAAAAAGTAATACTTTAAACCTACAACTACACTAACTACAAACAATATAAAATAATAAACTGCTTATGCATACCAAAATGTATTAATTTTGCTTACCGAAGGATTCTAGTAAGGATTTTAAGGTATTCACTTTTTTAACAAGCCTTCTATTTTGTTGTTGCAACATTTTGATTTGTTTTTTTTTTAATTAATTTGTTTACTACCACTTTATATTCCTGATCTCTGTTAGATGATTCTTGTTTAACAAAGTCAAAAAGATAATGTCTTCGCTTTTTTAAGGAACTTTAAGTAGTTTCCTCTAGAATTTCTACTGGTGTCTTAATGGATTCACTCGTCGTTATATTTATATTTTCACTTTTAGAGCCTGTTTTGTCTGAGACAGTTTCTCTTTTTACCGAAAATTTTCCAGTTTTACCTTGCTTAATTAAATAACTTGGAAAATTGAAAATGTTGGATACATCAACTTTTTTGAGTTTTTTTTTAACTCCATTCGCTCGTAATAAACGGATATACTGTAAGATTCTTGGAACAAATTTTCTGAACTCTTCGTTGGTTTAAAATTTTTACGGCGCATCGCTATAATCCACTTTTTTGCATTGATGAATCTTTAGGAAATCTAAAACAATTTATTTGCTTTATCCCCTCAGTTTTTAACGTAAACGTAATTATAAAATGAAAATAATATATATATATATATATATATATATATATATATATATGTAATATCATATACACTGTGTGTAAGCGAAATGGAATAAATAAGCTAATAAATAAATGAGGGAGTATTCCAAAAACGGTCGAACACGTCAAATAGTATTGGCGACGTGCAAGTACTTGGATGTGATACGAGAAACGATCATGCGCGAGTAGCGGAGAAATCTTGCATTTTTTACTGCAAATTTCATAGATTTCATAAATTCATATTGTCAATTGTCATATTTCATATTCGTTTGTTTATTTACACCTTCTGCCACTGAAGAAAATGGTATTTAGGTTCAAGTTTTTCTGAAGATGCATTAAGATATATTCGCTGTCCAAAAGTTTACAGGGAAAGAATTAATTGTTCAAACCAATATGATTATGTCATGGGCTTAACCTGCTAATTTATACATTTATGCATTAGCATTATTTATGGTAATTTATTTTTCTTAATTCTTCCACATACTGGTTTTTGTCTATGTCCACATAATTCTTCCATTCTTTGTTGACATTTGCCACTACTAAAGCTTTTCCATTTGACTCAGTGCTTGGTTGAAAAGTTATTTGGTGATTTACTTTCTCAAATCCAGTTTTTATTATTGCATCCATATTAACAGTAATGCTGTAATTTAATAATATATTTATTTGTATTTACACTATATACAACGTTTACCTTTTAATAACATACCGACATAACCTCAATCTTACTTTTTCTTCTTATTCTTTTTTGGGGCTACGTCCTTGACAGTTATCCAGCAACCTCGATCTAACATGAAAGCGCAGTAAATTTTGCTTATTTACGACACCAGGTGTCGCTGTTCCAAACTTGCACGGTCCCAATAGTTGCGTATTTTTTTCCATAAAAACTTTTTATACCGGGTGTATCAGATAACGGTGGCCAATACCAACTTGCTTATTTTAAATAGAATATACCATGTATATTAATTAATTTTTAGATTCCTCAAATCGTTTTAGATATTTTTTGAATACAAAGCCCTATACCTATCTTTGATTGTTTCGGTAATATTAAGTAAAATGCAAAAATTCACATTTAAAAAAGAAAATTATTTATTTGTCGAAAGTCGCTACCACCGTCTTAATACTTTTTGCCCATTCAGGTTTTAGTAATGATAAAATAAACAAAAACTATTTAAGCATTTCTTTTTATTGATATGTTAAAAAAAAAAAAAACAAAAAAATGCTTACTTTGGTTTAAAACGACAATGTTTTATTGTTCTATGACATAAGTAGTTGTCAGTGCTATACTCGTTTGAATTTCATTAACCGCAAGCCAGAAGAATGGTTGATTTAACATAAATTCACAAAATTACAATTCAACAGATGATTGGTTATGGAGATAAAACACGGACGCAAAAGGAGGTAGTTAGTTTATTTCACGAAGCATTTCCTGATTTGCCGCACATATCTGAAGGGACAATTAGTAAAATAGAGAAACAATTCCACGAGCTGGGCCATGTTAGGAAGTTAAAAAAGAAGCTGCCAATGCAATAAGTGAGGATACCAAATTGGCTGTTATGCTTAAGTTTGAGGAACACCCACATACATCTGTTCGAAAAGCAGCCCCAGTACTCGATATTAGCTATTCATCGGTTATTCGAATATTACAAGAAAACAAAATACATCCCTATAAAATTAAACACACTCAGAAGCTCATGAAAGATGAGTTTGACAGGAGAACGTATTTTTGTGAACAAATGATGGCGATGTTAGACAGCAATGTGATCCAATTAGAACATGTTTTGTTTTCTGATGAGTGTGCCTTTACTCTTCACGGTCATGCTAATGGCAGAATTGTCGCTATTGGTCCAACTGAGAAGGTTAACGTGTGTGCAAGAATTATTGATGATCAGATCATAGGTCCGTTTTTCATAGATGGCAATTTGAATGGCGACAATTATTTAGCATTGCCCCAAAATAATGTAGTGCCAAGGTTGGCCAACTTGTATCCTGATTCAGGAAACCCACAAGTTCCAGCAAATTTGATATGGTTTTAACAAGATGGAGCACCACCCCACTACCAAATCCATGTGTCTGGCAGTACCTCAACCGAATATTCCCAAATCGATGGATAGGAAGACGAGGATCGATGGAATGGCCACTACGATCCCCCGATTTGACGCCATTAGACATTTCTTATGGGGATATGTGAAAAGTATTGTATACAAAACTGAACTAACTGACTTAGCTGACTTAGGAAGAGGAATAACGCTTGCGATTAGATCGATCACATGTGAAATGTTGAGTAAGGTGAGCAGAAATTTCTATTTATGGTTAGGGTATTGCCAAGAGGTTCGTGGGGAGCATTTTGAACATCTTCTACATTGACATTATTGTTTAGATTTGTATTGTTTAGAAGTTTTTGAATATGTGGTAGCCAATTTCGGCAAATAGATAATTTTCTTTTCTAAATGTGAATTTTTGCATTTTACTTAATATTTCCAAAACAGTCAAAGACAGGTATAGGGATATGTATTTAAAAAATGTCTAAAATAATCTAAGGAATCTGAAAATTAATTAATATACAGTATGTTCTATTTAAAATAAGCTAGTTGGTATTGGTCACCTTTATCTGATACACCCCGTATAAAAAATTTTATGGAATAAAATGCGCAAATATAAATACTAATAATCGACTTTTTCGACCGCCTTTTCGAATACTACCTCATTTATTTACTAGCTAATTTATTCCATTTGGCTGACACACAGTGTATACGTATATATTTTAAACACTTTGGAAGAGAAAAGGAAATTAATAGGTGCTAAATTTCTGGTAGGTTTTCCAAGTTTAATTTATCCATTTACGTACCTAAAAAAATAATGTATTGAAAAAGTTTTAAATTGGAACTTAATATTTATAAAAATTTGCCAAAACCGGTAAATACTTCTAGTTACTAACGTTTTCTGCCAAATACTGACGTCACGAATAGCTGCGCAGAGCAATTTATATTGGCTTCACTCTTCGAAACAAGGGTTTATCATACGGCGCAAGCTTTGATGGTCGAAGGTTGGGATGGTCAGATGAGTTGCATGTGGTTGGCGCAAATGAATAAAGGTGTAAATGTCACACGAATTCCGTGCGTGCGTAGTGGGTGAATAATATTAACAGTTATTGTTTTGGCATGCACATACACATCATTATCTACGTCAGAGATCGAAGTTGACATAGTTGCCAAAGTATAACAAAATCCTGACTCCATTTTAAATCAAATAGATCACATAATTATTGCAAAAGTATTACCATCTCTTTACAACGACTATTTAAATTCTTACGTGACATTTTTCAACACCGTGTCAACTCCGCAACTGTTAAATAAATGTTATCAATTTATGCCAAAGTTTCACCTTTATTCGATTACAGTTACAGTATGTTCCGAACAAATGTTATTCATAAAAACGCTTTATAATGCATTTGTACCAATTAAATGAAACATATTATTGTGTATTTCTTTAAGTTAACATTAATAGAAATTTTTAAATATGTAGTGGCTGTAATGCCAGTGTACTCGGCAAAGTGATTTTAAAAAAGAACACACCTATCACCTAAATATTTCGTGTTGGTATCATGTGGCGTCACGGGCTATGACGCTGATGACGTGCATCGGTATGTAAATTAGATGAAGTGTACATAGATAGGCACGTGGTACGTTATTTTGTGTTTTTTGTTTGTGATAATAATGTCCAAGTAAGAAAAAAGAGCCCATGGTTCAGTATATTGAGCTTTATAAATCTTTTTTGGTCTTTGAAAAGTTAAATCGAAATAGTACAGCAAGAGAAACGCAAAGTCTCAGGCGTATGGTATTTTGGTTGAAAAAATGCACACAGTGGAATAGACTGCAAGGTGACAACGATGTATATGTACCACATTTGTGGTACTTTGAGTATAATTACAATTATAATGTAAATATACAATTAAAATTTAAAAATGTGTTAAATCTTTTTAAATTTTTATAATTAAATTATTTTTTTAGAGCAAACGCTGTTTTTCGTTGGAGCTATGATTTTCGCAACATTTTTGAACTGTAAGTAATATTCTAAGTAATCTTAGTATAATAAAAATAAATATTTAATACCGGTGAAAGAATATCAGTTACGAAATGTTTCCTTCGTATACTTCCTTATAAATAAAATGTGTATTCACCATGAAAGTGCTAAGAATAGTAGTAGCATTTTTATTGACCCGTTCTATATAAGGTTTTAATTCACATATTTCAAAGTCCATTCTGTATAAGCTTTTAATTCGACGTCTTACTTTTTTTTCGGACGAATATAAAAGTTTGTTATGAATATTCAAAGTTCATCTCAAATCTTAAAAAAAATCACTTTAGTATCTCTTCGAATAGAATAATTAAAATGTGAAAGCCTATTTTACTCAACTCAAGTTACCTTGGGTAATCGAAACTGCCGCTGAGAGAATTCAAAGTGTGTGTGGAATTTGGGAGATCACAAACTAATGCGGCTGAGATCCAAGGCTGTATAAATTAGATCTCAGAGAGGAATTTTGCAATCCATTCCCGAACGAATAAATTTTATAGAGATCACGTAGCGCTCCGCTAGTGAGGCGGTAGCGGTTTTTCGTCCATATAGGAGATGTTTGAGCATTTTTGGAGATCAAGCATATCTTTGGCAGTAGTGTTGTTTTTTAATAGTATGCAGTCGATCAAATAAGACGAGGTAAACCAAAATATGAAGTGGAACTAGTGAAAACGAAACGAGAAGTGAAGATTAAGTTAGTGCAGAGTGAGCTATCTTTAATTGCCGTGGGTAGAGCTAAATAAGCCCACAAGTCACTGTAGATTTTTTCGTTTTTTTTATTAATCCTGTAACAGCAGATTCAATAACTATGCTGAACATTTCAATGATGGTGGTTTATGCCAAAGGAAAAACACGTTACCATTTATATTTTTAATTAACACTACATGTACCTAGTAAAGTGCAGTGTGATAATGTTTTTTTGAATGGGGTATATCCCTTAAAGTTTTTTTGCATGATGAATAACCATTGTTTTTTATATACAAATACATAATTTGTATGTAGATTGTAATAATTGAAATATTCTCCAACTACATATATTATGATACAATAATGACCCAGTTTTTAGGTCTTTAGTATATCATTATATGAGATTTAATTTCTTCTTCTTATCCTTTCGAAGGTGGGCGATCCAAATGGAAATTTTAGCTTTTAGCTTTTAAGATTTTTGTGGAAGAGCGGTCAAACCATCTTCTCAGGTCCTTCAGCCACGAGTTCTGGCGTCTTCCGAATTCTGAGCTCTATACTTAGGTCGGATCTTGTAAAAAATTTCATTATGTTCATGAGCGTTTTCCTCGTTTGTTCGACTCTTGATAGGATTGATTTTCTTTTTTTGGGCTACGTAGACTATTTAAATAAGTAAGATAAGGAAAACATTTGTGAAATAAGCATTTGAGTTGTAACAACGTCCGAGTTTATATTTCTCAATTTAAATAGTCTTATAATTTTTTGGTGTGGTAAAAAATGTACTGAATTTTACTGAGTTCTATTAACTTTTCTAATGTAAGCTAAATAAGAAATATGCAATTAAAAGCAATTTAATCCCTTTAGGTTTCACAGGTTTGGCGTTGGCTAGCTTGTATGAATTAATAACAAAATTTCCGTCTAGTTATTATGCCTCGCTTCAGTCAGGTAACAATATATGTGGAATCTTGTCAGCTGTTTTACAAATAATCCTTCTTAGTTTTCGGCTAAGACCAAATGAAACTGGTGTAATTCAATTCTCCGTTGGCTGCTTGATCCTGATTTTTACTACAATTTACTATTTTGTCGTATTCAAGAATTCAAAATATTTTATATACAGGTAAGAATAATTTATTTAGAAATATTATCTTTTATAAATAACGTAAAATTATTTAGGATAAGCTACTTAACACGGTTATTTGAAAATATGGATACTATGTGTAACGGTTATAAAAATCAATCTTAAGAAAATTCAATATATGATATTCAGTAAGACTTATAATGCAACTCAAACATATTTATGTAAACAGGTTTAGATTAAAAAAAAAATTTACCAAAATATAAAATTAAAATATATATACCTATAAATAAAAAGTAGAAGGTAAGCCACTTGAGTGCAGTTTGACCTATGACTTCCGCGGCTTAAACCAAACCCGCTTTACCCATGTGTATTAGTTTGCGAAATATGATTATATGTAAGTCATGCATTCAATTTCGGGGGCTAATGTATTCGATTTTTATATCAATCAAAAAAGAGCAGCACTAATACGGCCGCATTTCCCATGTAATCGGATTTAAATCAGACCAATACCAACGGACATACAATGTAATGCCCTTTTGGCAATTGCGCCATATTTATTTTTTCTGTTGTGATATGAGAAAATTATATTATAATTATATATTATAAGAAATTATTATATCGAAATTGCAAAAAAATTGATAGAGTAAAAATATGGAAATGATACGTCAGATATGGAAAGCAACGGAAATTATTTTGTCCATAAGAAGAAAATATTCGGGCCAAAATATAAGCAAACAATAATTCATACTACTGCACAATATATTAAGGGAAAAAATGAAACAAAAAAAAATCGGAATGTAGAACACCATCAAGGATGGAAATTTTGAGGGATTCTTTAAATATACCAGAAATAAGATCTTACGATCAGCCATGAAGGAGAGTGAAACAGTGTCGCACCTGGAATATTCCCGTGGGAGTTTTGGTTGGGCATTGAATTTTTTTATGCTACCTCCTTTTTGAGTCTTTAAAATTTGTAAGTAACAGTGTCGAAATTATGGTTTAACCACCAAATCCCCCCTGGGTGCTCAACTGGAGTAAAACAACCTTGATCATTTCTAATATCCAATGGGAACATAAAGAAAAATAAAATATAACCCATTTTAACTCCTAAACAAGCATAAGTATTGCCAACCTTGACTTGCGCATCATAATTATTGCGCACCTTTACACCGCTTAAACCCAAATAGCGAGTCGAGTCGAGTCATCAGCGAAAAAATATGGAATTACTGTGAAATTTTGTTACGCTCGACTGATTTTCATAAAAATTTGGGTTTAAGCTCTATTTATCGTTTACTTTAAAATCCTTAATATGCCCGGATGCTCTTTTCATTTTTTAGGTATGATAACTACCCCTTACTGAAAAAAAATTCAAAACCGTAGATTTTAGCATGTAATTAATTTAAATAATGTTTGAATGTGTTATTTGCGAATCTCTTCATATTCTTATATAATTAAACAATAAGATTCAACCACCGTGGGTAATTCCCTGAGGATAGTAATTTTTAAAATAATTTTAAAAATGTTTATCATAACATAAAATTATTTAAAAGTAGTCATATTAAATTCAAATTAGTGTACTTCCATCATCCAGTCTGCTGCATCCAAAGTTGAACATAGACCTTCCATAATTTCTTACAGTTCTGTCGGTCTTGAGCTTCTTGCAGCCAATTCCCAGCAATTCTTTTGAAGTCGTCTATCTAGCGTGAAGGTGGTCTTACTCTGCTTCTTCTATCAGCTCGTGTTCTCCACACAGTAATTTTTTGGGTCTAACGCCCGTCATTCATTCTGGCCACAAGAGTCGCCCAGTTCCACTTCAGCCATGCTATCTGCTTTATAACATCATTCATTCATCATTAGCCTCTGTCAATCCACTGCTGGACATAGACCTCCCCTGTTTGTCTTCAAAGTGTTCTATCTTGTGCTTGCTATATCCAGTTTTTTGTTGTCTTTCGTAAGTCGTCTTGCCATCGTGTTGGTGGTCTTCCTCTGCTACATTTATCGGGTCTTGGTTTCCATTCAACTAGTTTTCGAGTCCATCTTTCATCCTTGATTCTAGCAACGTATCCAGCCCATTTCCATCTTAAGTCACAGCTTCTTTCAATGACGTCTACGACTTTGGTCTTAGCTCGTAGATCTTCGTTTCTAATCCTGTCTCGCAGAGTGGCCCCTATCATTGATCGCTCCATTATTCTCTGCGCTACTCTTAGTTTTTGTGCGTTTTTCTTTACTCTTGCGTAGCACGCATTGGTTTAAAACTTTTTTCTTCATATTAGTTGGGATGTCACTCTTAAACGTTCCTAAGAGCTACGTATGCTGCCGATCCTTGTATATTATTCTTCTGGATACTTCGGTTGATTGATTGTCCTTACTTATCTTAATTTCGTAATATATATATATATATATATATATATATATATATATATATATTGTCTACCAGTTTTATTTCTTCATTTTGTATTTCAAGGTGTTTACTTGGTACTAAGTTCGTCATATATTTTGTTTGTGGTATATTCATTTTTAAACCTATTTTATGACAGGCTGTACTAAGTCGTTTCAACATTTTCTTTGTTTGTCCCAAATCGTCTGAAATCAGGACTATATCGTCTGCGTAGTTTAGGTGGTGTAGCATCTCCCCGTTCACATTTATTCCTTTGTCCGTTTGATATCCTTTGATCCTTTGATATGTAGTAGGTGACAACGTATCACCTTGTCGGATACCTCTTTGGATTTTTATTGTTGCTGTTAGCGTGTTGTTGTATCGAGCTTATCCCATTTTTATATATATTACATATTAGCCATCAATGCGGCTCTCGTTTAGTGCTTCTATAACACTGTCGAGTTCTACTGAGTCGAATGCTTTGTGGAAATCTACGAATGTTAAAACTAAGGGCTTGTTATGTTCTACAGATTTTTCTATGAGTTGTTTTATTGTTTGGAGATGATCGTTGGTTCCGAAGTTTACTGTAAATCCAGCGTGTTCTCTACTTTGATATAGGTCTAATTTTTTGTCTAATCTTGTGGTGATTACTCTCGTAAAAAATTTATAAAGATGGTTGAACAGACTGATTAGTCGATAACTTTCCAGATCAGTTTTTTCTCCTTTTTTGTACAGAAGAATTGTTTTGGCTCTATTCCATTCAGATGGTATGGATTTCTTTTTTTTCTTCTTACCGCCATTCTTAACAGTCTTGATCACAATTCGATCGTCTTCTGGTGATTTATTGGATTCCATTTTATTCATCGCTTGCCTAATTTCACTGAGAGATATTTCTGGCATAAGTTCAGAGCCTTGATTTTATATTATTCTGCTTATTGCATTTTTTAGCTGTGTTTGGTTCATCCGTCTGCTTTTATAAAGTTCTACTATTGTTAAAAGCACCTCTCTATTTGTTGTTATTTTGCCCTTTTTGTTTTTTAATTTAATGATCTGACTTTTTCCATTATTTAGTTTTTTACGCAGACTTTTTAGGCCTTTATTATTTTCTATGGTTTGTTTGATCTTTAGTGTATTGTACTTTCTTAAGTCTTCTCTCTCCCGGATCGTAGATGAGTGCTACCTGCTGCCCCAGGAGTGTACTTTAGTTAAATGAAATATATTATTTGTTGATATGCTTCAACCCTTATAAATTACCCTCTGGAGGTGGTAGATATTGAAAAATACTTTAAAAAATAGTTTCTATGATCTGAAATTATTTAAAAAAATGCTTTAATACCAAATCAACTCTAAAGTTGATTAACTCTAGCTTGCCTTTTTTCTTATACTGCAGTTCTGCATTAATTATCACACAATTCCTTATTTCTTTGTCTCTTGGCTTTTCCGACAGTTTCCTTTGCAGATTCCGTTATTATTGTTTTTAATTGTCTCCATTCTTCATGTATAGTAACTTTTTGTCTGGTTTCGTTAAGTTTTATTTAAAGAGTATTTTGGACTTTTGTTCCCTGGTTGGGTTTTTGAATCCTTCAATATTCCGTTGTTTAATTTGACTATTTTTCCCTTTTGCCACTGTCGTGATTTTCTAACGCAATTTTGCCTTTACAATATAGTGATTTTTAAATCCAGAATTATACTACAAAAAAGTTGGGGTGGAGGAGGAAAAGTTGGGGATCCTCTTTAAACATCCAGAAAAATCAAGAAAAAAATTTTTTCGCTACTTCGGTTTTATTGTCTAATATATAATATAAATTTTCATAAAACAGTTCTTAACCGTTTTTAAGCTATATTAAAAAATTTGTTTTTTTTTGTAACTTTAACACCTCGTAACCTTTTCTGGATGCACTTTGGCGTATAGATAAGTTAAGCATAATCGACTTCATTTCATCCCTAGAAATCGTAATATAATTTTGGATCAACCTTTTTGTGCTATATCTAGTACTAACGCAGACCTTTCGGGTCTATAACTTGACAATAGTTCACTATTAGTCAACTACCTCGTCTTTTATCGCTCATATCTGTATTTATTAATATCTTTGGTATTTAAATTAAAAACTTTGGTATATAAACCTAACCTAACCTAACCTTTTCTGGGTGCACTTTGGCGTATAGATAAGTTAAGCATAATCGACTTCATTTCATCCCTAGAAATCGTAATATAATTTTGGATCAACCTTTTTGTGCTATATCTAGTACTAACGCAGACCTTTCGGGTCTATAACTTGACAATAGTTCACTATTAGTCAACTACCTCGTCTTTTATCGCTCATATCTGTATTTATTAATATCTTTGGTATTTAAATTAAAAACTTTGGTATATAAACCTAACCTAACCTAACCTTTTCTGGGTGCACTTTGGCGTATAGATAAGTTAAGCATAATCGACTTCATTTCATCCCTAGAAATCGTAATATAATTTTGGATCAACCTTTTTGTGCTATATCTAGTACTAACGCAGACCTTTCGGGTCTATAACTTGACAATAGTTCACTATTGGTCAACTACCTCGTCTTTTATCGCTCATATCTGTATTTATTAATATCTTTGGTATTCTTTCTACTTTCCTTTTTTCCAAATATTCCAACCATCTCAATACTAATGCTTTTACAACATCTGTTTTAAATACACACACACACACACACACACACACACACACACACACACATACACACACACACACACACACACACACACACACACACACATATATATATATATATATATATATATATATATATATATATATATATATATATATATATATATTGGCTCATCTCGACATATTTTTGGATGATATAAGGATTTGGGTAAAACTCCCGTAAGTACTTTGTATTTTTACTTTCACCTAACAGTCATATTTTTCGCTCTGATGTATGTTAGTTCCCAGGTAAGCGAAATTCTCAACTTGTCGAGAAAAGAGGGTTTTCCTGCTTTAAACCTTGTTTGGTTCTAAAACTGTCACACATTTTTCTGCTGTATTTGATCTTCATGCTTACTTTACTGATTTTTTTCGATTTACTGAATAATATGTTTGTTTGAAATCAATTAAGACAGCATAGATAGGAATATTATACTCATAGCACATTCTCTCGGATCGCTGTGTAAAAATATGATCTGTGACTGATCTGCTTTTTCAAAATTTGATATTCAAATAGTGCACATATCACTGATATTCTTCTAATATTTGTTTTGAATAATCCTTTAATTTTGCTTGATTTTTTTGGCTGCCTTTTCAATCTACTAAGCACCACGAAACACTTTTCATCTTTCTCATGACTGATTTTTTCTCCTCTGCCAGTAGGTTTTCATGTTAAAGGAATGTTTATATTCTATTTTGTGTGACTACTTGCTGAGATAGTAAGAGGGATAAGGTTTTTAGTAGATTTCACCTTATTTCGGAGACCTTGATGATATTGGAGTCATCATGTGGAATTGCCAATAATTACAAATAATTTTAAACCTAGTTTGCCCATTTTGAATAAGATGATGATATTGAGATTGAAAAGTGATTGCGATGGGTAAGTCTTTGAAAATTCATTCAGTCAATTTTGCTTCTCCTTTTGATAATATTTGGTACACAGTATTCTGCAAGGCTATTTCCCTATATTTTGAGCAGTCTTTCTTCTTTCCTTTTTTGTATACCGGTATTCTGAGTGGTCTTTCAATATGTAGGCATTTTTTCTTTCTCCCATATAATTTTATAAGCTTATATATTTCTTGAACTAATTTTCTCTTTCATATTTAATATGTTCTGTTTCTGAGTTTATTCCACTCTTCAAAGATTGTGGATCGACGTTTATTTCGTCGTTTAAATTTTCTTCGGTATGGTACCCATATGTAGATGTATTTATGGTCTACATTTAGTGTTTCTCTAAAATACTCCTTTTATCTGCTTCCGATTATTTCTTCACCTGATATTAATTTCCCATTTTTGTTATTTATAAAAAAAGTCTTTTTCCTATAACGTTGCTGTTATTTAAACTTCTTGGAAAAAATCCTACTTTATTTCAGTATAAATCCCATTTCTATTGTCTCTATCTTTATCACAATGAACATTCATTTTCTTGATCTACAGATCCTGTTTGCCGTTGTTTCCATTCCATATTTTTTATTCTTATCTTCTTCCTTTCCTGTCTGTAGCATTTCTTTTGCATTCCTTCTCTTTCTAATATCTTCTTTGCATCCGTTATCAAACAACTCGGTTGTACTTTTTTTGTTTTGTTTTTATTGAAGATATATTTTTTGCTGCCATTTTAATAATTTCTTCTCCTTTCCTCTTGGATTACATGCATGTCATGTTTTGTGAAATTTTTCTGTTTTTAGATGTTGTTTATTTAAAGTTGCTTCTGGGGTTAAGCTGCCTTTATTTTTATATACCGAATAATAAATAGATGATCTTTTTACTTTTGGTATACAAATAACTTTTATAACGTCTCAAAAGTTTAATCATATTTGTCTGCAGGATAGGTACAAACCATGAAGATCAAAGAAATTTATCGTCTGCAAGATGGATGCAAATGTTACCTAAAACTAAATGGTTTTATGCAACAATCATTTTTGTTGAAGGAACCACACACATTGTTTATCCCGGGTTAGCGGCTCTTGTAGTGACTCCTCTCAGAGGTACTCTTTGGCGAGGTAAGGATTGTATAAAAATAATATTATTGCCACAAGTATATAATACCCCCCATATAAAAATAAATTCTATATCTTGCCCACACATGTTACTACAGTCGCTTTTGCTGTTATGGCTTCTCATTACTTACAAGTTCGTTTACAAGGCTTGGGATAGTAGATAAGGGAAGATGAAAATTATGTATAATAATTATTTTTCGTGTATTTTGTTTGGTCTTCTGAATAACGGAGTTAGATTTGTCATTTTCGCTCCGGAAAATCCTCAAAATTTGAAAAAACCCATTTTTTTTAATATTTTTTCCCATGTTTTAAGCAGATAAACTCATTTAAATATGACAAATAACGATTTTTTGCTTCTCCCTTTCCTTTATTCGAGTGGCGATTATCATTTAAATATTTTCGAGCCCAAAAACTCAGGAAAAATATTTAAATTTTTCAAAGAATTTTTAGATTATGTAGGTAATTTTTTGCAAACTTCTAAATAAATATTATTCGTGCATTTTTCCGTTATTTTAAAAGGTGGGGTTAGATTTACTATTTTCCCTTCATAACATGTTTACATTTCGAAAAAAAAAAAAAACCATTTTTTTTGGTATTTGCCCATATGTTTTTTACCCTATAAACTCAACAGCACGTCAATAAATAATGATTTTTGTTATTTTCCGATATTTCTGAAAGAACTGCTTAAAATGCTTAACAGAAGCAGAACATGCTTAAAATATGACAAACACCGTATTTTGATATTTTTTGCTTGTTTTTAGCACCTAACGTTAACTATACAAGGTGGTCCTTAAGAAATTGTACAAACAGAAAGCGTAGATTCTGCCATTTAAAATATAACTATTTAAGCCAACTTGCTTTAATAAAATGTTGATATTGAGAAAGATACAGGGTGTTAAAGAAGAAATTTAAAATTTTATTTTTCGCTATAACTTTTACATTTGTAAATATTTATGGACGAAAATTTACAATTGAATGCTTTTGAGTAGGACAAATTATAATTTTATAAATAATTTAATGTAATTGATAGAGGGCGCCACATACGCCACATGTGTAGCATAAATTTGCGCTTAACTTTTTGTTCTTTACGCTAGCTTTATGCATGTTAAAAAAATTAAATATACATTATTTTTATAAAGAAAAGATATACTTTTTAATACCTTTAAAATTCAACCGTTTTTGAGATAATCGCATTTTATAAGTCAGTTGCATAATAATTCTTAGATGTGATTTTTGTGTGGTAGTAGGTACCACAAGTAGCACTGAATACCTGTGGATAAGCATATTAATAGTTTATTCTTATTAAATCATAATGTAACACCACAAAGTGCATTGTTATGACTGTTAAATGTCTTATTGGAGAAAAGCTTTCATCTCCTTCTTTAGGTGTCTGGTCCGTATTCAGACGTTTGCCGTCATGTCTACAATTTTCCTTTTCTATCGCTTCTTAAGTTTCTATACTGACGTTATATTTCTTTTTCTCTATTGTAAAATGCTGGGACCCAAAATATGTGGTTTATGTAAGATGGTACATCACTACATTCTAGAGAGAAGGCAGTGAGAACATACTTAAATGAAAGTTTTCTGAACGTTGGATTGGTCGTGGTAGTCATATTCCTTCGTAATATTGATAAAATTATTTAATTCATAAAAAATCTCCAAAGAATACTTATTATTCATTACGTAAATTGTTTACCCATTTTTATTAGGACAATTACAAACTAAAGCACAGGTATTAAAGAACCCATGTATATCTTGTTTATATTACTTCGTTAGTAAACCATAATAGTCCATTTGTTCGAGATGTAATTATAGTTACTGTAACGTAATTATATAAATAAGTAATGTCATCGATACGTTATTCTGTGTGTATAGTAGTAACCAATAAACGCAGTTCAGCAAACGCAAATCACAGTTTAATAAATTAATCAACCTCTGCGACAAATAGATATAGTTCGATAGTATACCATCAGATTTGGATATGTATCCAAAATAATATATTCATCCATTATAAATTATAGCCACCACGTAGCCCAGAATTTAATCCGCCTTATTTTGGTGGTATGGGGCTCATTAAAACAACGTGTCTATAAGAATCCCATAAACATTCACAACCACTATGGGAAGAAATAAATACAGCCGCAGTCTCTTTAGAAGCAATCATGCTATTTAGTATGAGACGATCTTTTATGAAATATATTGACAAATGAATTAAAGAAAATGGTGGACATATCGAACACTTGCTTTGACAAAAAGTTATGCTATTTAGTTTAACTATTTCTTAATTTGGTTTGTAAATAAAATGTTTTGATTATGACTTTAATTTAATATATACCGCAAAATGTTTGATGTAGAATCCTATTATTCTGTTATTTTGTCAAATCATATTATTAATTATCCTGGTAATATATTTATTTTATTTAATACTTCGTTAACAATTAACTTTAGTTAAAGGTATTCTATACCAAAATTCAGAAGTATTGATTTTTTTGTCCATTTTTCCTTCGTTGCCTGGAGTAATTGCGTTAAATCAGAATTATGCAGCTGAAGAAAATGCGCTTATCCCGAAAATTGTTGGGTTTTAAAGTTATTAACAGGAATACCTTTTTTGTGTTAACATAGTGTATCTTTAATATTTTTTATCATTGATGCAGGTAACTTCAAGAGCAAAAAAGTTAAGTGCAAATGTATGCCACGTATGTGGCATATGTGACGCCCTCTATCAGCAACATCGAAGTGTGCATTAAATAACAATTTCTATATTTTCAATATTTATTTCAATATTTAAAAGAACCTAGTTTTAAATTTTTATACATAAATGTTCAAAAACATGAAAGTTCTAGCTAAAACTAAAATTTTAATTTTCTTCTTTAACACCCTGTATCTTTCTTAATATCAACATTTTATTAAAGCAATTTGGCTTCAATGGTAATATTTTATAGTGTAGGGTATACTGTTTCTTTTTGTACAAATTCTTGAGGACCACCCTGTATATGGCTGCAATATATTTCTTCATTTTACTTGTGTATTCCGATTTCTTAGTCGGATTTTTATATTACCTTTTTCGTATTTATGAATTAAGTTAAGTAATTGGAAATTACCTTAAAGCTAATAGTTTAAGATTCTAAAGTATTTAAACAAAAGTGGTACAGTAGGCTGTATTGTAGACTAACAGAAGCTTTCTATGTTTTCTGTATTTTAAAATTTTAAATAATATTTATAAAATTGAATAAAGTAGTTTTATTAATTAAATAAAGTAATTTTATAATTTTTTTGAGATTCAATACAAAAAGTTTAACTGAAGAAAACAAATTATGATCAGTTTTGATAATTTTTATCATTAATATCAAAAATATTTAAACACTCCATACATTTTAGCTCCTGTTTATTTAAATCACCTATAGATTCACCACGTTTTTTCAACGCAGGTGATAAATGCATTTATCTTTCAAAGGTGATAATTAGTTGTTCATTATGTATATATATATATATATATATATATATATATAATATATATATATATATATATATATATATATATATATATATATATATATATATATATAATTCTTTGGTAGTTAACTTTCGGGAAAGCGTCAAATCCTGGATCGGCTAGAGATGGTATAAGCCAGTTTGGTGTAGAACTTTATTCAAAATGTGAAATTTTCGGTGATAGGCTGTCAGCTTCATCAGCACCTAAATGGAAAACCTATTTAGTACAAGTGGTGGAAATCAACATTTGAAAACCTACATTGAAAATGTTCAGTTGGTCCTTGTGGTGAAGAACACTGTCACAAACATTTTAAAAATAATAAAAAATACATTTAAAATTTTAAATAAAAACATTACAACACAAAAGGGTATTTTTTCAAATACAACACAACAAAAAAATCTAAAATCTAAAAGCCCACAAAAACTTCATGTTGAAGGTAGAAAAAAAGAATTATTATTTTTTGATGACAATCATTGTATAATGTAAATGTAATCTAAATAACTTAACAATATTTTTTGCTAAATCTCAGAATATTGTATCCAATAATCAGAATACCTATTATCATTCACTACCTTTTATACCAACATTAACGCCTTAATTAATACAAACACTAAAGGTTATTGACAATATAAAAATAGCAACAAAAAACATATACGTCCATGATTATTTCCCACAAAAGTGACTGTAGAATTAAAAAACCATCTTGTGCTTTAGCAGAGCATGTAATCGACAAAAACCATATTATGAATTTTGATAACATTAAAATTTTAGGTAATGAAAGTAATAAATTCAAAAGGACTTTTTTAGAAATGTTTTGTATTAGCAGAAGTGATCATAAAGATCAGAAATTCAAAACCTAAGCAAAATTTATAATTGTATTATTTCTCTATTGTTTTCACATTTCACATTTTAATTTAATATTCCATATATTTGTTACATTGTTTAGACATCTATCAATGATGAATAAATTTTCTTTTTTATTACTAAATAAAAAACAATTTCTTAAACAAAATTTATTTTTTGGTAATATAATTGTCAAAAATGAAAATTGTAAGTTGGCATTCATGACATTGAGGCTTATTTGTAATTGGTCGCTGTTCTAACTTATTTATAAATTCAATTATTTTTGTTAAAAAAGTTTTTCAAAATTATGGATTTTTTTAGAAGCTCTTGATATTGTATGGAAGTTTATATGATATATTTATGATATATTTAGATATGTTTAGAAGATTGTAAATACAATTGAAAGCTTGACATAAAGAATAGTTTACCAATAGCCCTTTATTGACTCCAACCCGTAAAAAACATATTTATATAATTTTTTCAAACGAGTCGTAAGTACTTTATATATATATATATATATATATATATATATATATATATATATATAATATATATACATATATACATATATATATATATATATATATATATAATATATATATATATAATGTATAATATAAAGTGATCACCAAATAAAATGTTAATATGTTTCATGACAATCTGCTCTGCATTTTACTATAAAAAAATTAATATAACGCCAGTATAGAAGCTTTGCTTAAATACTTATATTAAAAGTGTTTTCACGGCATAAAACTTTAATTTTATATGGAAGCAGCACAACATGCATATAATTATACTTAAGGTAAGCATTTATTTTTAACTTTTTTAATATAATTAAAGTTTTAATTGGGCCAAGATAAATAAATAGCAAGAACTACAAATGTTTTGTCGAATACAAATCTATTTCGTATTTTTGCCTTATGGTTGTGACTATACTAATGAATTATTAACTGTGGGATCCTGTTCCCACATTACCGCAATTATTTATTATCTTAGCAATGCAAGGTATAAGTCAAAAATTATTATACTAGCAAAAATACTTTCAGACTTGTTTATCACATCAGATACTAATCCCATAATAAACGAAGATAGTGACAAAGACTAAAACTATTATTTTATTATTTTTTACTATTTTTTACTATTTTGTAATTTTATCAAATTTCATTATTATTAATAGAAATCGAAAAAAATATATAAAATTATTTTATTAATGTAATCCATAAAAATCACCAAAAATGCAATTGGAAAAATAGATAAAAATCGTTCTTAATTCATATACAGTTGAGGTTGTGTGCAAAATAACATGCAAAAACATAACAAAAAATTGGGTTTTCGTGTTTTAAGCAAGCTCTGGTCTGGAAATGAAAAACCTAATTGCTCTATTAGACAGAACAAAAAAATATATCAAAAATCATTATTTATTGCCAAACAAAGGGTTTTTAGAATTTTGAGGATTTTCCGGAGTGAAAATTGAAAATCTAACGCCGCCATTTAAAAGAACGGAAAAATTATTATATACATTATTCATTAGTTTGCCAAAAATTATCTGCATAAACTAAAAATTCTTTAAAAATCTCAATTTTTCCTGAGTTTAATTTTAAGTCAAAAAATTTGAAAAATTTGAAAAAAAGAGATCAAAAAAGGGGTTTTTAAATATGTACTTTTAAGTGCTTAACCCCAAATTAAAATCCAGCTGAGTGCAGATTTTACCATCTTATCCCGCTATAGCCTTTAATTTAATTTGAAATTTCCGCGGAGCTATATGTGGTTGCAGTTGTCTTCCGGATTTGACTTCGCGTTAAGTAGTTTTTTTTTGAAAACCATTGTTTTGGCGATGTTTCGGCAAGGTCACATTTGCCATTGTAAGTCAGATTAGTTCGGCTTCTTATTGATATTCCAGGAGAACTGATTTTATCAAAACGAGGACAATTAATTAAAAATTAATAGCGTTTTTGTGACATTATTGCTCTGAAAATTGGTATTCTAAATTGTTGTGACAATAAATCCGAAGTACTCAGGTAGCTAGTTTTTAAAACACCACTCATATATAAGTCCGAATAATACCAAAATCTCTTCTTTACTTGTAACAGTTGTAAAACTTGGACTTTGACTAAATTTAGTAAATTATTTAGAAAGTTCTTGGTTTGTGAACTTAAAAATAGTTTCCAAGCCAGAATCTTTCTGGTGTATTTGAATCTTGAGCCTTTGGACTTGGTAGACGATGCCCTATGTTTTTTCAACTGTGCGAGTATTCTTTGAGAAAAACGGAGGTTTATACCACTTAAAACCATCTTTTCCATATACTACTTTTCTTTTTTGATCTTTATGTTTCTGCGAATCTTCACTCTCCTCATTACAAAGTCAACGCTTTGCTTGTTGAAGCAATTTACTTCTATATTCAAAATTATAACGAGAATTGTACTGTGGTGTCGTCTATCACACCGATAAATATTTTACAATAGCTATTAGCCCCCGATAAACAGTTATGGTTACAGTTGATTTGAAACTAAAAGAGGTAAAGGTACTGAGAATCTAAGCGTCCTCTCTCTAGGAACGTGCCGACTGCAAATAATAGAAACTGCGCGGTGTCGTCGGCGACCACAGTGTACCATTCTAAGGTTAAAAAGGTTTAGAGCAACTGGAGGCTACACAAGAAGACCAGCTCCAGAACGTTCCAGAGGCACAAACCCGCAGATGACCGTTATTTACCTCTGCAGACTTTGTGTAGACAGCATGTTATAGCTAGGCAACTGCGAAGTTATCTTTCCACAGTTCGTAATGTTGGAATAAGTGCCAATTCGTTTAGAAGTAAATTAAAGGAATTTGGAATCAAAGCCAGAATACCTGCTACTTCTCCACTTGTATATACTTCTCCACTGTTAATGAGGGCACACCGTATGGCACGTTTAAGGTTCGTACGAGAACATGTCGATTGGGATATTAACGACTGGGTTAATATTCTTTTTACCGATCAGTCAAGATATGTATTTGATGGATCTGACAGACTTATTCCAGTTTACAGACCCGCCGGTGAGCGATTTACTCAGTGTAACATAAGAGCAACCAGAAATTTTGAAGTTGACTCCATTATGATATGATAAAAATTAAATTAGTGCGTTAGTTTTTTGGAACGATGTATTTGAGGTTGTAAAATAGAGAAATTTTGAAATCTTTATGTACATTTAAATAAATTTTAAACTTTTACTTTACTTCACCCAAAATATAGCTTTGTCTAGTATAAAATCATATTATGTTTTTTTAAGACGTATATTTTGTTCCTGTCATTACATATTTGGGTTATCAAGTTTGCTGTTTGGTTGGTAGAGAAACTGCTAGAATTGTGAAAACGGTAAGTGTCTTTTATCTTTAAAAATTACACTATATTTATTACAAAGTACTATATATTACACTTATTTTAAACTACCTAATTATATAATATGTACTAGTATTTTTGCCCGTCACATGCGACGGGGGATCCAATGAATTGTCATCAACAGTTAGTCATGATCTGGTGCACTTCTGACCTGACATCATATTTTTTCAGTATACCATGTTAACATATATATATATATATATATATATATATATATATATATATATATATATATATATATATATACAGGGTATACTGAAAAAATATGATGTCAGGTCAAATGGTTATTCTTGATGATACAGTCTATTTGGCTTACAAGACAAAGAAAACTCTTTGACTTACTGTCAAGCTTTCGATTTTATTCTAATTCTTTTTCAAGACCTGTTAAAAAAAAAATATAAAAATTATCTAGTTATAATTGTTCAATTGTCTTACTTACATAGTCGTCAGATTACTAGTATATATAATGTACAAATGTAAATGTAAAGTAGATATAATGTACAAACAATATAAAGTATAAAATAATAAATTAGTCCAGTCCGTTTGCCTTAAGCATATATGATTTTTTTTAAGCTTGGGATGTAGATAGAAAATGAGGTTATGATGTTCTGCCAATTGGTTATTGATATGTTAATATGTAACCATAAATGTTACTTAATTTGTTAATATCTGATTTTCTATTTATACATTGTTTATTTTTCTGTATATGTGTTATTTCTAAAAATAACCGCTTTTGTTCATTTTTTTGCCTCTCTAGAATTGAAGCTTGTGAACAATTAAATGTATGATTTAGATTGATGGAGTGATCGGCTAATGCACAAACCTGTGATTTGTTTGTTTTTACATCACTTTTGTGAGAAATAATTCTGCTGTTTAATGTTCGAGAAGTTTCTCCTATATAATACTTATCACAGTCTGAGCAAGATATTTGATACTACTTTAGAACTAAACTACTTTAGAACTTTCCTTGGTTGTTAGAGGATCTTTAGTTTTAGTGTCTAAATGTGCTATGGTTTTAACATTTCTAGTGACAATTTTTATGTTTTCTAATCCTTTAAATAATTTGAGAAGTTTTGGTATTAAGAATGTAATATAAGGTAAAGATCGAAAGTTTGTGATGGTGCTACTGGTATTAAGGTGTTAACTGTTAGGCTATTGTTTATTTCTTAGTTTGCCTATAAATAAACTATATTTTTTATTTTTAGAAATGACAAATATACCGAAAAATAAAAAAATGTATAAATATAAAATCAGATATTGACAAATTAAGTAACATTTATTGTTACATGTTAACATATCAAAAACCAATTGGCATAACATCATAATCTCATTTTCTATTGACATCTCAACCTTAAAAAAATTCATATATGCTTAAACCAAACTGTCTGGTCTAATTTATTATTTTATATTTTATATTTGTTATCGGCAATCAAATTAATAATAAAAAAAATGGTAATGGTATAACTGGTTTTGCTTTCCACATAAAATAACTGTATATTTGTTCATATATGTACATTAATCAAACCAACACGACAATGACATAAAAATGACAATATTGTTATTTTTAATTTTAATGACTTTTGTGTAATGATTAAGCATACTTACTAAAGTTTTTTTTCGTAAAATGATAGTTTTAAGTTTGATTTTAGTGTGGGAAATACACTCACAAAAAAACTTTTTTTAACTGTTTTTTCCGTTTTTTAGTATTTTTTTTTGATAATAATAATTATTCAGGTTTGTAACTAGTATTGTCATAGGTAATATTCAATCATAAAAAATTTCAGTCTGGCACTAAATTGTTCTAAAATCAATAGTTCCTGAGATATATGCGAAACAAGAGGTAAAATATCAAATTTTTTTTGTCAAATCAACTCTGTTCAACTCAATCAAATCTGTTTAACAAAAAGTTAAGCCCAAATTTTAAAACTCACGCATAGTGAAATTATTAATTGTTGCGACCTTTTGGAGAGATTTTTGCCAAAAACTGCGTTTAGATGTTTCCCACCGAAAAATGGTTATTTTGAACTGACACAGTTTGGACTATTATGGAATTTTAAAGACCTCATTATCAGTATAACAATTTCAACCCTTGGTCATACATAGCCTGTAGAACTAATTTAAATAATTAATATATAAAATAAATAATATACATTTAATTAATACATGAAGTAAATAGATATAAATAAGCGTAAACAATTTATTAACAATTATACTATCAATAAAAGTAGTGTTGACCGAACAGGAATATAAACAAATCCCTAGGAAGATTTTCTAACAAAGGAGGTAAAATGTTGAATTCAAAAATCTTGTATATTAAAAAAAAGATAATATATTATCATTTCTCACTATAAAATAATGAAATAACGTAAATTTTTTTTTAAATTGCACTATCATAAATAAATTGTTATTTACACTTTTAGTCACTTGACGTAACATATCCAGTTTTAAATGTCAACATATTAATTTTACACAATGAGTTCTTGTAATGTCGGAAGATTGCTATTTTTATATACATATGTCAAATTATTTCGTTTCGCTGGTGATGTGTGCACAGTTCTTGTATGCCAAACTAATATCTCTGAACAACAAGAAGCTAGCATCTGAGCATCCTTAGCTTCAAACGGCGCAAGGCTCCTCAAAAATCCATCTTCTTCATAACCCGCTGTGTAGG
>OU898278.1:55566186-55626186 GCA_918026665.1 Diabrotica balteata | reverse complement strand
AAGTTTGTAATGACGTTTCTACATTTAGATCTAACAACATCCTGTTGATTATCATTAAGTAGTCTGATTATTGATTCAATATCAGAAAGTAAATTAGGAACTCTAATATCAGATTTGGAAGGACATAAAGAAAATTTAGGTCCTAATGCTAAAAGTTTTTTAATTTCAAAAGGAAAATGAATAGATGTCAGATTCTCCATTTTTCTTGAAATTTTATCTTATTAAAAGCTTCTATTTTTAATTTATTGAACTTATTAATTTGTATTTTTTTGATTTTATGAAATGCTGTGTTGTATTTAATTCTTTGTCTACGATTAAATTCATTAAATGTATGGACATTTAAAATATTAAAAGCCTTGGTACGTAACTCATGTAATTTTCTTTTAAAAAAGTTATTATCAGCAAAAGCAATCTTAATCTCTAAATTAATATTATTTCTTCCAAACCTGTCACATAATTTCCGAGCATGATGATGAATATTCACAGTGCGATGTTGTAAAGAGGGAATTAACATTAACTAGGCCATTTGTATCATGTCGAGGGAAACATGCATTAGATCTACATTTCAATAAAAAGGTCTTCTGATTGTGTGAAGCAGCAAGTTTGATGGTAATTCTAGTCCACTCCTTCAGAATTCTGACTGTGGATTGCCCATAATCATTTCGGATGTCATCGAAAAAACCAATATTTATATATATATATATATATATATATATATATATATATATATATATATATATATATTATAAATAACTTTTGGTGGGTTGTTCATAGAACAGCTATGATGAAACGTAGCGATTTGGAAAAAATAACAATACACACAAAACTAAGGCTGGCAAGGGCGCTCATTTTTCCCATAGCCACATATGCATCTGAAAGGTGGACCTTAAAGAAAGCGGATAAAAATAAACTGGACTCTTTTGAAATGTGGGTATACCGCCGCATGTTGAGAATATCCTGGATTGATCATCGCACTAACGTATCGATATTAGAACAACTTAAAGTAAAGGATATACTGCTTAAACAAATACAACAGAGATATTTGCAGTATTTTGGACACATTGCTAGAACGGGTACGATGGAAAAACGGATAGTCGAGGGTAGAGTTGAAGGAAAGAGACCTAGGGGAAGATCTCCAAATCGTTGGGTACATCAAACAAAAATATTGATTAAGCAATGGTTACATGAAGCCAAACAACTAGCCCAGGACAGAGAAGGATGGAGGGAAATCGTGAAAAAACTGTAAAGGCCTGATGGTGTCACCACATCCCAAAAGGGATTAGGACTGACGAGAAGGGTTGGAGTCAATAAAAGCGTCACTGTTCGAAAACTATTTTTTAATTACTCGAGCTTTCAATAATTGTGGTTACAATTATTTTAAAGAGCGAATATAAAAATAAAAATTTTCTGATAAAGTGGAACGAATAATTGTAAAAATGTAGTAAGGCACCAAATTATATTAGGTTTGTTAAGAAAATTATTGCAAAACGGTTTTAAAAAACATTATTAGAAAAACTTTTGGGCCTAATAAATATTCAAGTGGTTGGTATTCATGACATTACCCGTTATTTGTTCTTCCTATTAGTTGCCATTTTAATTTATTGTTTATGATTTATCAAGATGTAAAAATTTTTAAATAATTTTTTAAATAATTTTTTTTAAAATTCAAAAAGAGGCAGGAACATTTTTTCTCGTACACGTATTTCCATATTTCTCATGTCTTCATCAATGTTATCAAGGAACCTTGTTCTGCGTCTTCCTATTCTTCTCTGACCAGTGGGTCTATCAAGGAGTGTTTTCTAGTTGGATCATTTTGTTCCATCCACATAACATGCCCTACCCACCTCAAACGTCACATCTTAATATATTTTACAATATCTGGTTACTGAGTATATTCTATAAAGTTAGAAGTTGTATCGCCTTCTCCACACCACGCTGTAATTTACTGCACCATAGATTCGCCTTAGTAACTACCTTTTTTTTAAAACATCCTAACATGTTTTTGTTTTTCTTTTTATTGTATATGGCTGTGGCATAGCCAATTAGCCAGACTATTTGTGATAGTTACAATTTTTGATTTTATTACCTAAACCTACTTATTATATAAATGTATAGGAAGGAATATGTTCGTATACACATTCAATTTTTGACATATTTACAATTTTTAATTTGAATACCTAAAACTACTTATAATTTAAATTATACAGGACGTTATGTATTCGTAGATACATTTTAATATCTGCTTTTTATTTGAAAAAGTAATTGTATTCAAATTTACAGAAAATGAACAATTTAGCTCAATTTGTTTGATACTTTGTCTGTACTGTCTACACTTCAATATAAGGTGCTGCAGATCCCCCACTTTACCACAGGAGCAATATGGGTTGTCAGTAGTGTGACCAACTCCAATTTAATCAAATTCGAGTCACGCTAAAAAAATACGTGAAATCCGGGACTTTTCAATAAAAATCGGGTCATTTATTTATTTTTTTAAGTAAGGACTGTAATACAATCATTATTTTACATTTTTGTGTTGACACTAATATTTTTAATGGGGTTATAATAATTATATTTTTGTTAGTTTTTGGCGTTTTAACTTCCAACCCGAAAATCATTCTAAAAAAAGGAAAAATTAGAAAATCAACTGATGTTGGATTTCCATATTAATGTAACCTCAGGTTAACATAAGAATGTTATTATCATTACAACCAATTATGGCATAATCCCATAAAAAATATAATTGTTAAACATGTCACAAGAAAACAGCTTCAAAACATTTAAAAATCAATCCATTTAAATTTTAAATTGACCTCAACCAAGAGCTGCATAATCATATCACATGTTTCCCCATTTTCAGCCATAAAATTTAATATTTTCCTCTTTATGCCTTCTAATGAAGCGAAATATTTCACCACAAGCGGGAATATCTTTATGTTTTCATGGTTAGATGCATCGGTAATTATACTGATGTATATTGAGTTGTTGCATCAACCAATTGATTTTCGATGTACGGACCAAAGACATTTTTAACAATTGCCTCACATTTAGTACGAGCTGACTGAAATTTGGTAAATCAAAAGCAATTCCGGAATATTTTCGATGAGCAATCAGCTGAGCAAAAGTTACGAAATTTTCCTTAATCATATGATACGCCCTTCCATATCATATGATATGCCGACCTTCCCGAGCTGCTGCTGTCTCTTAATCAATATTGCTCGATGTTGCTGTTGCCTTAAAAAATTCAGTCAATTTTTTGCTGCTAGCCTCTTTGGTGTTTTTCACTTTTGATGTTTATGTACTATTATCTTTTTTTTTCAAAAATGGGAATTCTTCATGTTATGTTTTATTAAAAGTGCAATAGCGTTTCTCTTTTTACTTTCTTGTTGTGGTTCCATAGTAACAATAGAATGGAATGAAAAATGTAAAGTCAACTAAACAATGTTTCGGACCTTCGTAGATGATCATTAATCTATTTGAGGCTTCAAACTGATAAGTGACATAAAATAAATGTTTACATCAAATCATATTACAACGCAGCAGATTTGATCTTGGTTCAAAGCACGTAACGGTTTGGAAATGAATCGTTTATTGTTTAAGAATATAGCGCGAGTGAAATCAAGAAGTTTGTTTACCTACTTAGAATGGTTGACAAAACCAAAAAAAAAAACATTTATCAGCAATCACTACATCGTTGAATGCGGCACACCTCGGCCGGCATGATTAATGTGTAGACAATACATGAATTGTTATCGTTTTTGAATAATCTTTTCGGAAGAGAATAATTAAAATACACAAACGAAAAAAAGTGCACAGTTTGAGTTTTCCAAAAAACATAATACAACGATAAAATGCATGCGTTTGGATGTGGTATTAGTATAACACTCTAAAATTTTCGACTGTTTTTTCGTCCCAACAATTCAATTCGATGTGAACTCTTAAAAGAATAACGTATTTAAAATTTCAAAATAGAATTTTAACAAAGAGTTAAAAATTCGGATTATTAGCTTGATATTTGTGATTTCGCGCTCTCCTGAAAAATTGCAATAATGGAGTTGGGTTAGTCTGGCTCTCAGGTACAAACTAGTTGATTGTCAATAATTGTCACAAATTATTAGTACTGTAATTTACTCAATTTTTTATTTTAGAAGATAATCTTAGACGTGTTCTAAACCTGAAATTATGTTTTTAAGCAAGGAATTATTTTCCCATTTGTTTATCCAGTTATAGTTTTTTTCAGGCTGGGTTATTCGATTAGTACATAAATTTTAAATAAAAGTGTAACTTTTTTTTAGCTTTAAATTTTCTTACTGCTCTTTTGAACCTTTCTATCCAGATATTCGTTTGTATTATGCTAGATCTAATTTTTTGTTGGCATACCGGGTTTATACAAGCGAAAGGTTTATAACCAATGTGTTTTACCTGTACAAACTTATGGAGCAGAGACTTTAACACTCACGCAAAAATCTGCGAATAAACTCAGCGTTACACAACGAGCCACGGAACGTGCAATGCTGAATGTGAGCCTTTGAGACCACATAACAAACCAACAAATTAGACAAAGATCAGGAGTTCAAGACGTCATCGAAAGAACCACGTCGCTCAAGTGAAACTGGGCAGGGCACTTAGCCAGAGCACAAGATGGACGGTGGACAAGATGTATTATGGAATGGAGGCCCAGAAACTATAAAAGAAGCCGAGGACGACCACCGACTAGATGGACCGATGATATAAAACGTGTAGCGGGAAACTGGCTACAAGCGGCCCAGTGTAGAGAACACTGGAAAGAACTGAGGGAGGCCTATGTCCAGCAGTGGGCGCGATTGGCTGATGCCAAAGATATAATCACACAAAACATTTCTAATATCATCAATAGAGTTGTGTAAAATGTAAAATAGTAACCAACAAGAGATTCCTGTGCTATCTCAGACAAATAAGTTACATGGTCTAGATAACATAATAAAAGGGCTTATGGAACAAATAAGCACCATGCCTAACTAACAACACTTTTCTCAAAAATAACTAATGCCAAGTACACTAAAATTTGCACCATGGAATGCTAATGGCTTGACACATTACAAACATGAGTTGTATGCATTTATAATTAATCATAAACTAGACATAATACTGACTTTAGTAACAGACTTACGAAAAAAGTTTTATAAAATTTCACAACTATCAAATATATCACACAACACGTCCAGATAGAACTGCACATGGTGGGGCAGAAATCATTATAAGAAACAACATCAAACATTATCAGACAACGCACTATCAAAAAGTACATATTCAAGCCAAAAATATAGTTGTAGAAGACTGGGCAGGACCTATAATTTTTTTAACTATATACAGTCTTGGCTCTTGGGTAACTATACTAGTTTTGCCCGCCTGCAAAACTAGTATAGGCGGCACTCTTCGGGTTTTAAAAATTTAATTATATTCATTTTATTTTTTAGCAATTATACAAAATTTAGTAAAACCGGTTGTTTATAGTTAAAAAAAATTATGTAAAATATTTATTTTACTACAAATCATTAATTTCCACTCCTAACTGAAGCAAGAAAAAATTGACAAAGATAAACAAAGCATTTCGAATAAGTGCAAGGTTGTTTGCCTTTTGAAACATAATATATTTACCAATAAATTCTATAGTAGAGGAAGTGAGCCAAATATGGAATATGTTCTTAATATGGAATACCGTATTTTCTAGAAAAGTTAATCGGCAACGTTGCATTTATCCAACCCAAAAAAGGTACCTTTGGCTGTAGTAAAGTGACAGCATTCAGTTCTGATCTAGTGTTCGTAGTGTGAGTACAGTTGCCTTCAGAGTTATTTTAGATTCCGCGAGTTTTTTGTAGGTAAGTACTTTGAACAAGAACAGTATAAGTTCTGCATGAAATATAATTTTGATAACACCCATCTATTATGTAATAGGCATGTTTTCTTGTGTTTTCTTAAACAAAAACTCTATATCTTTTGTGCGTGTAATGATATTGCAGTTGGAAATTCAAACATTGTAGTGTGCCTAATATGGAATACTTGAGGGTATTAAATATGGAATATTCCATATTAGGAACATTTTTTTGTCATAATATGATATAACAAATATATCTATCTATTATGTTACTTATCGAGTTTTGTAATTAGTTTGGTTTGAAGACTATATTTCTATTTGTTGCAGGAAAATGCCACAGAAGAAGAAAAGTGATAAACCCTGTAGAAAGTCGTGGAACAAAGATGATATGAAACGTGCTATTCAGGCCGTTAGGATCAAAGAAATGGGATATAAAAAAGCAGCAGACACCTTTGGAATACCCCGTACCACTTAATTTCGATTGGCATCTAAACCTAATGATGCTGTAGACAAGAAATTAGGTAGAACCCCTGTTTTACCAGAAAATTTAGAAACAAAATTGGTAGAATATTTACTTTCAATGGAAAAGAAGTTCTTTGGATTAACTAGACGGGATGTTAAACATATGGCTTTCCAGTTAGCTGCTGCTAATAACTTACCAAATCCATTTTCGAAAGAAACTGAAAGTGCTGGCAGAAAGTGGCTAGATTTATATTTAAAAAGACATAAAAGTGCGATTTCTATAAGAAAGCCAACCGGAACCTCAATTAATCGGGCTAAAGGTTTCAATAAGGAAAATGTTAGCCACTTCTTCGATCTTCTGGAGTTAGCATTCGAGAAGCATCAGTATCCTGCAGATAGAGTTTTTAACGTTGACGAGACTGGGCTGTCTATCGTCCAATCGAAGATACAGTCTATTCTGGCTTTGAGGGGTGCTAAGCAAGTTGGCTCGATAACGTCTGCCGAGGGGGGATCTCTAGTCACAGCTGTTTTATGCATAAGTGCAGGGGAACTTTTGTTCCACCATTACTTATTTATCCTAGAAAGAATATGAATATTTTGCTACAAAAAGGAGCCCCTTCTGGATCAAAAATTGTGTGCCATCCGAGTGGCTGGATTCAAACGAAAATATTTACAGAATGGTTCCGGCACTTCATAGAAAAAACAAGACCATCACAAAGTGATCCAATATTGCTAGTTTTAGATGGGCACCATTCGCATTGTCGCAACTTACAAGTTAATGATTTAGCAAGACAAAATTTTGTGGAGATATTCTACCTGCCTCCGCACTCTACCCATTATATGCAGCCGTTGGATAAAACTTTCATAGGGCCTTTAAAATCTCACTATAGTGAGGAATTAAGAGTATTTCTTCGAATCAATCAGAGGGCTGTCACACCTTTCGACATCTCTGAATTATTTGGTAGGGCTTATTGAAAGTCCAAACTGGGGCAATAGCCGTTAATGGCTTCAGGAAAACCGCATATATCCCACAAATCGCAATGTTTTCGAACACCACGATTTCCTTGCTGCTGAAGAGGCATCGCAATCTGACACTCCATTGAAAATGGGACTACTGACCAATCAAAAAGGAATACGTTTATCGAGCCTCATTAAATATCACCTTTGCCGACATTAAGTAAGAAAAAAGGACCTCAAAGAGGAAGAGCACCAGGAAAACCTGCAGTTATAACCTCATCCCCATATAAAGAAAACCTAAATAATTCAATAAATTATCCTTTATCGAACAAATCAAAGAATATGGCAAAGCGAAATGTGATATTCGATCTATCCCATTCACAACCATCTTGTAGTGGTGTCAATATTTCCAAATCAACGATGAAACGATCACATCGTAAAGAGTCCTCTTCATCGGAGTCTGACGTCGAGAGTTTAGATGACAAATCATCTGACGATAACATCACAGAAATAGGGATAATAGATTTAGGAGATCCAGATGCAGTGTGCTTTTATTGCGATGGAAGTTTTTTAAACGATGTTCGAGGCGAAAATTGGATACGCTGTTTGTCCTGTCAGCAGTGGTGCCATGTTGATTGCGCAGGGGCAGAAACGGAAACATTCATATGTGATTTCTGCAAAGAAAATTAAAAAACTGCAAGGTACCTTTCTCTTAAAAGATTTAAAATTATTTACAAGAATATGAAAAAAGTTTGAGTTGTCAATAAATATTTTTCCTGTAATTTTGTTTTATTCCATATTTAGAACATACAGTGTTCCATATTAGGTGCATATTCCGTATTAGGTACAAAAACGTGTCAATGCAGTAAAAGTTTTTTTTTGTGAAAAACTTATCGAATTGATTGAATCCTCAGATAATAATTCCGATGAACGAAATTATGATCCAGTTCAGCTTAAAGAATTAGATTCATTTGATCGAAAACCACTTATTGACAGCAGAAAATAAAAATGGTATTCCATATTTGGCTCCTTTCCTCTAGTACTTGTATGCCTTGTATATATTATGTGTGTGTTATGCAAAAATAAACATAGATTAGCGTAATCTGACTGGAATTAAAACCATATTTAAAAAATAAATTTTTGTATTTTACTATTTTGAAACAGCAGAAAAAAATATCATTTGGTCCCACCCAAATAAGGTTGCCGCCTGCAAGGGATGCACTGAAGGGCAGGGATACAGTGCATCTCTTGCAGGCTCGCTATGGCCAGCCTGGCTATATATTGCCAACCAAAATATTTATTGAAATAACCAAAATTTAAAACTTTTCTTGATACACTTGGACCTAGGCTTATTAATTGTGGAGACTACAATTAAAAGTGTCTAATGTGAAGCTATAGACTTAATATTACCAAAGGTCGTGAACTGTAAAAAAGAAACACTGATAGATAACTTAAACATAGTATACACAAGGGAACCAACATATTGGCCTGTAGACCCTGTAAAAATTTTCCCCTTTAGTGAAAGGAATAAACGAAAAATACTTTGAACCGAAGTCTTGTTATGATTTATCCGCTGAACATTTACTTATTGTCATAGCCCTAAGTAAAAACATACTAAAAATAGAAAGAAACTGTATATAACACAACAACAAAAACAAATTGGAGTTATTTTAGATATCAAATAAAAAATCAAATCAATTTACCACCAAGACCTTAGAGACAAGAGATTTAAAGAACTTTCCAAGGTACAACTATAAAACCCAACAAATAAGAACAGAAGTACAAAAATGGCGAAACATCCAAAAGAAAAAGGCGAAATATTTGGAACACATCTTAAAAAAGTTTTTACGCCAAATGACGGAAAGTACTCACACAATCTGAAGAAGAGATTATTTCAGTACTTGTTATACTTTATAGATTAGAACTTCCTGAAAAAACATTCACAAAAATGAAGTAAAAAATATTATACACTATCAATCCAAGGATACAACCTGATTACTAGAGTAACTCCCAGAGAAAGGCTTTTAATTTCTGACACAGTTATTTAAATCATGAATGTGTTGTTTGTGTGAGTCCATTTCAAATAGGTAAAGAAATAATAAATAAGACTTACTCACAATCAATTTAATTTAACTATCAGACGACCGGTTTCGCTTTCTACAATATGCAAAGCATCCTCAGGTCTCGATACAAAGTTAAACAAATGATGCCGGTACTCTATTAATAGATGGATGGTAGAACATGTTTGAAACTACTTTATATTGTTGAATGGAGAACATTAATACTATTATTGCAGTTGTTTGACAGTAAACGGGAGGTTCTTGAGGAGATAGATTTGATCCAATGAATTTGAGATATGTGTGAGATTGTTTGTTAAATGTAAGTGATGTAATATACTATTGTGTTATTAAAGGCTATTTATACTGACAATGAATAAGTGTAGATGTAAAAATTGTGTGGGTGTGCAATTATTTTCCAACTTGTAGTTATCAAATTACTTTGATAAAGTTTTATTGGCAATGAGTTAATTATTGGAATAGTCAAGTAAATAAAATGTTAAAATACAAACAATTAAGGATAATTTAAACACACTAAAACAAAAAACACTTAGAAGGGACGAAACAAACATTGAATTTAAAAGGGGTAAGGACTTTAATGCACTACATCATAGTCTTGGGCACATTAAACAGTTATTTAACTCTATAATGAGATTAGGCTATTTTTCATCATGATAAGGATTAGCACAGATAACAGTTATACTAAGCCAGGATAAAAAAAAACAGAAAATGAATAGTCCTACCGTCCTGCTACTCTTCTTCCAGTGGTTTCCAAAGTTTTTAAAAAGCTGACACTTACTGGGCTAATGCATATACGGGAAAATACTAGAAAACAAAAAACTCTGTAATGTTATAAACGACATACGTGTGTTATCTTTCTTTTAGTAACTATTTTACTTAAAAACACTAGGAATCCTAAGATTTCCTACTTGGCGAAACTAAATTCAAATCTTTCCCAATGTGCTTTCTAAAACTTGCAAAGCAAACAGATTCATAAATTAGTTAGCAAGGAAATCAAAAATATGCATTCCACATGCAGTTCATCATAGTCAAAATTCGTAGTAAATTCAGAGTCTGGTACTCTCCAAACAGAGTAAAAACTAATTCATCAATCTGTCTGCTTTGCAAGTTTTAGAAAGCACACCGGTAAAGATTTCAATTTAGTTTCGCCAAGTAGGAAATCTTAGGTTTCCTAATGTTGCTATTAGATGGCGTAGTAACGTCTGTCAATAATTATTTTTATAATTATTGTCCTATGACGAAATATATTTTGTTTTGATTCAGAGCAACGAGAAACCACTACAGTAAAGATCCAATCGATATCTCTAGTATAGTTATCATGGCATGATAAATAATCAACAAAATCTTATTGATCATGGAGATCGGAGGCCAAGATCCGGCAAGAAAAGTGACAAGGCTTTTCGGGTCGTGAACCAGCGAAAACCTTGTCAAAATATAAATATTACCAACGAAATAATGAAAATTGGAACATGGAACGCTACCAGCATGTATGAGCCAGGAAAAACACACAACGTTATTCAAGAAATGCAAAGAATGAATATTAGCATTTTGGGTATGAGCGAAACCCGATGGTCGGGAAATGGATGCTGTCATATTAAAGATCACATAATCTACTACTCCGGTAACCAAGATCCCCAACATCGTAATGGAGTGGGTATAATGTTAAAAAAGTCTCTATCTCGTCATGTCCTGAACTTCCTACCTTTGTCCGATCGTGTTATGATGTTACAAATAAATACAAACATCACAAAAATGAATATAATACAAGTATACGCACCAACAGCGGACAAAGAAGAACATGAAATAGAAACATTTTACGAACAAATTGACTCGGCATTGAAACTGACCAAAAAAAGGGACATCACAATAATAATGGGAGATTTGAATGCTAAAGTTGTGAAAGGAAGGACAGATGATTTGGTAGGAAATTTTGGATTAGGGAATAGGAACGAGTCTGGTGAAAGACTGGTACAATTTTGCCAGGAAAACAGAATGGTAATTACAAATACCTTTTTCGAACTATCCAACAGACGTTTATACACATGGAGATCTCCACAAGACACAGAACATCACATAGTGAGAAACCAAATAGACTATCTACTAATCAATGAAAGATACAGAAACAGCATAATGTCAATTAAGACATACCCTGGTGCAGATATATCATCTAATCATAATCCACTAGTTGCAAGAATGAAAATAAAACTAAAGAAAATTAATAGCACAACCCCCAAAAAGCAGTTGATATCAACAAATTACGAAAACCAGAAGTAAGAAAACAGATGATACAAGAAATTGATGAAGCAGTAACAAAGATACAACCCATAAAAGACAAAACAAAAGTTAACATCAATGAGAATTGAACAGACATTAAAACAGCGTTAATGAAACCAAGCATAAGTCACCTCCATAAAAGTAAAGAATATAAAAAAGAATGGATGACAGATGAGATACTGAACTTAATGGATGAAAGAAGAAAACAGAAAAACAAAAAGAACCAGAAGTATAAAGATATACAAAAAGAAATTCGTCTAAAAATACGCACAGCTAAAGAAAACTGGTACGGGGAAAAATTCGAAGAAATCGAACAACTACAAAATAAACACGACAGCTTTAATGCACATCGGAAGATCAAAGAGTTGACGAGGAGACAAAGTAACAGACACAACATATTAGTAGACGAGAGTGGAAACAATATTATGGACACAGAAGAAAAATTAAGAGTCTGAGGAGGTCGTATTGAGTGTTAAAATGAAAAAACTACAATACCTGGGACATATTACACGTGGGAATAAATATCAACTGTTACAACCAATTATGCAAGGAAAGATTGAAGGTAGGCGCAGCATAGGTAGGAGAAGAATGTCATGGTTGAGAAACCTCAGGGAGTGGTTTGCTTGCACTTCCATACAATTGTTCCGAGCGGCAGCCTCCAGGGTCAAAATTGCCATGATGATAGAAAACCTTCGTAGCGGAGATGGCACGTGAAGAAGTAGTACGGCTTATTGCAATGAAAAAAAAAAACGTTACTTTTGTTAGAATGCCATTGCCAATACTGCTCTTAAAAAGCATATAACTGTACATATGAACTTACAATATTTTTATTTAGTCTGTTAAAAAACAGCACACATCTAATTTTTTTTGGCATAGGCATTTGCCATTCAGCCAGTCACAACTTTTTTAAGTTCTTCCCGAAGGAAAGAAAAGAAAATAATTATCAAAATATATTTATTTTTGGTTATTTGGTTATCCATGGAACAAACATGGCTACTCGCTTCTCGTTTCTATTAAGTAGTTATATACAATTTTGTTATTTAATGACAAAAGGTAACAAATGCTATAGTGGAAGGATTTTGTGTTTGATTAAATTTTTTATTAAGTCGTCAGTTTGTTGTATATATATTTTGTACATTCAAAGAAAATGTCGTTTAAATCTGCTTCTTTTTGACAAACTTCGCATAAATTGGAATTTACAATTTTAACATATTAAAGTGTGCAAATCGCGGTCACCTAAGAAGAAAATTTAACATAAAAAAAGTAAAACTCTGTGAATCAATTTTAAGGCGTCAACCGGCCATTTGGCGTTTTAACTTATTGCAAGACATATCCAATCTAAAAAATCAAAAGTTTTTGTCTTTGACAGAGACAAAAAATGAAAAAGTATCTTTGACCGGTACTGTCACCATACATGGACAATACCGGTCATGAGTGTGGGTAATGCAAGTCAATTTGTTTGTGTTATTATTAAAATAAAAATCAATATCTATTTAACAATTTTTTGTTATAAAACGATTAACGAATGTGCCTTAGTGGGTAATAATTCAAGTAAATCAGTAAGAAAAGTAAAAAAATATTTTTTATTACAAAACAAAAAAACAAAAAAAAAACAAAAATGTGTTTTAATGTAAAAATGGTTGACAGTTATCGCAGGTATAACCCTCTGCAGAATCCCATCCACTGCACTCTGAATGGGCCCATCTTGAGCAAAGGGTACATCTAAACCACATTTCATCGTTTTTGCCAAACTCGCTGCAAACCAGGCATCGATCTTCGTCTGCATCGTCACTATCATCACATGGTATATCGATATACGATTCCGAAGAACTAGTGAACTAGAGAAGAACTTGTAATGAGATTTCTTAGTTTGTACTTATTTTCCAGTCTTATTTGTTCTTTTGTTCTTTCTGAGATTTTTCGGTATTTAATTTAGTTTTTCCTTTTTCTTTAATTTTCTTTAGCTTTTCCTGTCTTTTCTGTTTTTTTTCTTCTAACTCTTATTTAAAAGGCGTATATGTCAGGATTTTGGTATGCTGTATTTTTCTGGTTATACTCCTTCTTACAGCGGAATTTATAATAGACGTAAGTTCTTTAAATGATGTGAAACTAGTAGAAGGTCCCGGACTAGGATCCATTGCTGTTGTTTCAACCTGATTTTTATTTATAGGTGGCAAAGTTTGAGATGGGTTTGTATTGTAAATTTCGGCTGGTATGACTTCATTGTTATCTAGGAGTTCAACAAGCGATTGGTTTTGTAATGTTGTAGCAGCTAAGAAATCTTGATCTGTAAATACTTTTGGGTAGAGTGGAAAAATGCCAGCACATTTAATGTCAGATTCTCCTGTACTGATGGTCGCTACTGTAGAATATGCTTTATTAAACAGAACAGCAACATCATATGGCGTGATGTTTCTCGTACAATGTGTTATTATTTAATAAATTACATTCATTTTGATATTCAGCTTTAAAAGGCCCATAAAAAATAATATCCAATGGTTGGATCTTGTGAGATGAATGAGGTGGAATTAAAAGCATAGAAATATTATTTGCTTTGCAATATTCATAAACTTTTATTGATATGTGGCTGAAATGGTTATCTCTAATTAGAAGAACTGGTGAGGTTTCACTGGGTTTTGAGTACTTGTGAAAGTATTACAACCATTCAGAAAATAAACCTTCATCAATTCAACCATTATTTGAACATTTATATAATGCCTCCGGAGGTCCATCTTTTCCTATAAGAGATGTCAGTCGCTTTCGCGGAAAAATAAACATGGGTGGAATGTATCTCCCAGCGGCATTCATGTCACACATAACTGTGATGTTTCTACCCCTCTCTCCACTGGTTGCAAATCACACCCTTTCCAAATTCCCGTCTTATCGGCATTGTATATTTGTGTTGAACCAAATTGATATTTTGTCCACTTCTTCTTTATTAAAAGCTGTTAATCTGTTTAGACTCATGCCTTGTGCTTTGCGTATGGATACTGTTGGATTTCTGCGAAGAAAACTTTTGACACCAGCTAATCCTTAGCACACGTTAAAATTATGTTTGATACTGTTTCCTTCAGCAAAATCAAATGCTAATTTTCTCAGTTCTTTTGCTGTTACGCTATAAAAAATAGAAACTAAATATTTTATTTGTCTGGCTATTTCAGCTTTTTGTTCGACAGAAGATACTGATTTTCTACTTAATGGCGCACCTTGAAGATTTTTATTTTTTATTTGTTCTTGCAATGCTGAAAAAGGGATGGCATATGCTTTTGCTGCTTTTCGCATAGTCATTTCACCATTTCAATAAGCTAAAATAGCTTTTCCTAAATCCTGTTGACTCCATTTTGCTTTACAAGTCGTTCTTTTTCGATTCCTTGTCATCTGATATAAAAATTCCCTAAGGATTAATAGTACAAACTGTAAATTAACATAAGTCAGCATTGGAGGTACAAAAATATCTTTAATGAGCCACCTACTAAAGATATTTCTGAAAATCATCCACAACCGAGTTTATCTAAAGTTGGAGTCAGATATTAGTAATACACAGATGGGGTTTAGAAAAGGGCTTGGTGCTCGAGAAGCTCTCTTCGGTTTGAATGTTCTTACACAAAGATGCCTAGACGTTAATCAGGAGGTACATACGTGTTTTATCGATTTTGAAAAAGCGTTTGATAGAGTACGCCATGATAAACTTAGAGAGATTCTTGAAAGGAAGGACATAGATAATAAAGATCTGCGAATAATTCTCAATCTATATTGGAATCAGAAAGCTAACATCAAAATAGAAACTGAAACATCACAAGCAATAGAAATACGTAGAGGAGTACGACAGGGTTGCATTTTGTCACCTCTGTTATTTAATGTATATAGTGAAAGCATCTGTCAGGAAGCCCTTTTACAAGCAAACGGAGAAATCGTAATTAATGGAGAGATTGTAAATAATATTCGATACTCGGACGACACTGTACTAGTTGCAAGAACAGTAGAAGAATTACAAAGATTACTTACAGACATAAATATTGCTTGCAACAATTATGGTATAAATATCAATATTAAAAAAACCAAGTATATGGTCTTCAAAAAAAAAACATGACACAACCAGCGTATATTAGTATAAACGGCACTCAAGTTGAAAAAGTATCAAGTTACAAATACTTGGGAACTTTAATAAACGAAACTGGAGACCAAAAACAGTGAAATAAAAAGCCGTATCGAAATTGCCAGGGCCACCTTCATAAAGATGAGAAAATTCTTCTGCAACAGAAATATAAGCATCCCTCTACGATTAAGAATGCTGAGAGGCTATGTATTTAACACGCTATTATACGGTGTAGAGGCCTGGACTCTCAAACAGAACAACCTGAAAAATATTGAAAGTTTCGAGATGTGGTGCTACCGTCGAATGCTGAAGATTAGTTGGGTTGAAAGAATAACAAACTGTGAAGTAATACGAAGAATAGGAAAAGACCCAGAGATTTTGTTAACGCTAAAGCGAAGAAAACTCGAATATTTTGGTCACCTGATGAGAGGACATAAATACGCATTACTTCAAAATATAATGCAGGGAAAAATAGAAGGAAAACGGAATCCAGGCCGTAGAAGAATGTCATGGTTGCGGAATTTGAGAGAGTGGTTTGGCTGCACCACTAAGGAACTCTTTAGGTCAGCCGTAAACAAGGTCAAAATAGCCTTGATGATTTCCAATCTCCGATAGGAGTGGCACAAAAAGAAGAAGAAGCATTGGGGGTAATACTGGTCAACTGACCGGTATTGCCTCCTGTTGACATTTTTTTTCTTAGAATTTTTTACTCGTACCTAAACATGTAGTAAATTATTGATCTTTAAAAAAGCAATAGACAGCTAACATCGTTATCATCAATTGTAACCAATTGTAAGATCTACAAGTGAATAAATATGAATTAAGACCTGATATTAGGTACTCACCATAAAAATAAGATCGAAAACACTGAAAAAAGTTAAAAATATTTCTATGACAATGGTATGCGCCAACTCAACGCTCGTCGGCAATCTGAATACAGAGTAGGGTAGTATAGTGACAGGTTGACACAAATCTACGATTTGATTGTGTGTATTACAAACAAAAAAAAATTGCTACAAAACATAAATTAAATATAAAAGGCCGGCAAAATGTAAAGAATATTTGACCATACAGGAAAAGCGGGTCATACCTGAGACTTTATGAATATCATTTAGACATTTATTTTACAATCTTTGTGAGTTTTCTTTTGCGGTATTGTAATTATCTTTAATATTTTGATTTAGAATTCTTATTTTAAAATACATTTTACATCTAAAAAAAGTAATTTTACATCTTCGCTAACATTTACATATTTTGCAGCTTCCATTAAGTTTTTTAAATAATTTTTTGTCATTTTTAATGTGTCGCCATTATAACTACGAAAAATATATTCCAGTTCACTACATACATACTGTCATTAAAGTTATCTCGGGCTTAAGTCACAAAAATATGCCGTTGACTTATTTTGTTATAGTATCATGCATTTACTTAGTCTGTTAGTTTAAAACTCCGAGGTTAGCGTAAAATTGTTGCTTTGTTCTAATATTTTCTGGGTATATTATTATTACATACATCGAGTTCCATGTATTTTTGTATAATAATTCAACAACATTTAAATTGTTTTATATTTTATGAATATAATATTAAACCGAATAGAGGATCATTAACCGACCCTAATTAAAGATAAATTTGTTTTTCGTATTCTAGTGCCTATATATTTGCTTTTTAGATAACGTAATTATGACTATAATTTATTCGTCTTCCGGTTTGGACCGTGTCATTTGTGAGTGACCCAAAAGTGGGTTCATCTCGACGTTTCGCTACAATTGTATGTAGCTTCTTCAGGAGAACAAAGAAAAAGAAAAAAGAAAACAAAAGAACAGGAAGATGGGTAGTTAGCAACGGTAACTCAGTTACTCAACGCAACCAGAGGCGAATACTAACTACCAAGATGGGCATTTGGTCACAGTAACTCAACTACTCAACGCAGCCAGAGGTGAAAACCAAATGCCAGGACAGGGATTCACGTCCAACAGCTCAGAACACTAACGCGTCGAGAGGCGGGGGGTGTATCCGACGATTACTCCGCTACCGCTCTATTTATAGTCGCGGTGCCTGTCGTGTCGGGACGTATCGGCACACTTCGTGGCGCGAACGTCAAGAAGCGCGCGCTGGCCAATCATGTGGCTGCATCGTGGTGGCGGGACCGGACGGCGGCTCTAGACTGAGATTCCAGATGGGAGACAAGTAGTATCCTTCCTCTCGATTGATATTATGGGGATTTTTTCGGATCTCTAGAGATTCGCGGATTTTCCTGGAATAAAAGAAGGGGCTCTTAGAAATAATATGGGTTTTTTTCGAACAATATGGAATGACCGGTTTCTTGGCAGTGTTCGGCAACTGCAGAATGGGAGAAAAGACCTGATCGAATGCATCTTTGATGCTCTTGAATCCGAGTTTTGACGGAACGACCAGTTTCGCCAATATACACATGTCCACATGAACAAGGAATAGAATAGACACCACAGGAAGATAGGGGCGGTAATGGGTCCTTAGGAGAGGGTAGATATTGTGAGATTTTCTTGGGTGGTCGAAAAGTAGTCCTGATACCTTCTTTGCGAAGAATTTTGCCAATCCTATCAGTGACATTTCGAATATACGGAAGAAAAGCCACAGGAATATTACCCGAAGATTCTGAATTTGTCGTCCTAGGGTGTAAAGGGGGATGTAGATGTCGGTGTGTAATATTTTGAATTGTGGACTTGGAGTAACCGTTGGCGACAAGGGTTTTTTGCAGATGGCCAAGTTCTTCTCTAAGGTTGTCGGGTTCAGAAATCGAAATGGCCCGATTGATGAGAGAGTTGATCACAGAATTCTTTTAGGCAGGATGGTCGTGTGATGAAGCATGTAGGTAACGATTCGTGTGAGTCTTTTTTCTATAAACAGAGTGACCCAATCGGCCATTGGGCTTGGAGGTGACTAACACATCGAGAAAGGGAAGGGACCGATTATTTTCTACTTCCATTGTGAATTTGTATGTTGACCATGGGGCCAGATGATAAATGTATCATCAACGTAGCGGAACCAGACTTTTGGTTTTAAGGGGTAAGATTCTAGGGCTAAAGACTCAAAGGCTTCCATGAAAATGTCAGCAATGACAGGGGAAAGGGGAGAACCCATTGGTGTTCCAGATATTTGTTTGTAGAAATTGCCTCTAAAAGAAAAATATGTTAAAAGGAGGCATTTTTCCGCAAGATCTGCCAAAACCAAAGACTTGTTATCATTGGTCAAGTGATCTCGCAGAACAACTAGAGAGTCATGTATGGGGATATTGGTAAATAGGGATGATACATCGAAACTGACGAGAATGTCTTGGGGATCGACTGTGAGAGAGGAGATTAAGGTGATGAAATGTGTGGAATTTCGGACATAAGAAGAGGTACGACCAGTATAGGTCTTAAACTGATTCGACAAGTACTTTGCGAGTTTGTAGGTAGGAGAGTTAATCGTAGTCACAATGGGACGAAGAGGTACGTTATCTTTATGGATTTTGGGAAGACCATAAATTCTGGGGCAGATGGAGTTTTTTGGAGCTATCGACTTCTTAACATCATCGGAAAGATCGGATTGTTTGATGGCATGGGAAATTTCGCGTTCGACTCTAGGAGTGGGGTCTCGAGAAATTGTATTATAACAGGATGTATCCCTAAGTAAGTCGTTTACTTTCTCTATGTAGGAAGGAGTATCCAGGATGACTGTGGCATTACCTTTGTGTGCAGGAAGGATTATTATCTCAGAAAGAGAACGGAGATTTTTGAGAGCTATGAATTCCTTACGAGATATATTGGAAGTAGGGATTTTGGCTGTATCAAGACATTTAGCGACGTCAAAGCGGATACGGTCGGCTGGAATTTTGGGAATTGTGCGGAGTGCCGCTTCCACATTTGAAACTATTTCTTCGGTAGGAATTCTGGAAGGAGTGATAGCAAAATTTAGACCTTTAGATAGAAGACTGCTTTCTGCACTTGTTAATTGGTGAGAAGAAAGATTAACGACGGTGTTAGTGAGAGGAGAATGAGAAGTAGAAGTGGTGGAATGTGATTTTTTCTTAGATACAAGGGATTGGAATTTCTTTTTGTGAGTTTCGTTGCTTAGAAGAAGGATTTTATCGGCTTGATGATAGGAAATGCGGTCTAAAAGTGACCAATCATCGACACTAAGAATACTGGAGAGTTCAAGATGCAGCTTAAAAAGTTTTTTGATTGAAAATTAAGGGTTTTTCGAATATGTTGAATCCGTTCACGAAGTAGAGATAGGCTGGCTCGATGTAGAATTCGGGAAGAAGATGAAGAGGAAATGTGATGTTTTAGAACAAGAAAATTGGGAACCAAGTTATTATCACGACATCTAGAGAGGAAGGTGAGCGAAGAAAGTAGAGATGAAACTTTAGAGCGAAGATTGGAGAACTCTGAGGTTTTGCGGAATATAACCTCCCCGTAGAGGTTGGTCAAATGAAATCGTAGGCTTCCACGGCCAGAGTCAGAATTATAGTTTATTCGTCTTCCGGGTTTGGACCGTGTCATTTGTGAGTGACCCAAAAGTGGGGCTTCTTCAGGAGAACATAGAAAAAGAAAAAAGAAAACAAAAGAACAGGAAGATGGGTAGTTAGCAACGGTAACTCAGTTACTCAACGCAACCAGAGGCGAATACTAACTACCAAGATGGGCATTTGGTCACAGTAACTCAACTACTCAACGCAGCCAGAGGTGAAAACCAAATGCCAGGACAGGGATTCACGTCCAACAGCTCAGAACACTAACGCGTCGAGGCGGGGAGTGAATCCGACGATTACTCCGCTACCGCTCTATTTATAGTCGCGGTGCCTGTCGTGTCGGGACGTATCGGCACACTTCGTGGCGCGAACGTCAAGAAGCGCGCGCTGGCCAATCATGTGGCTGCATCGTGGTGGCGGGACCGGACGGCGGCTCTAGACTGAGATTCCAGATGGGAGACAATTATGACTGTTGAAGAAGGCTTTATGCCTATTGTTGATAATAGCAATGGCAGCATGAACCAGAGCATATATTATGTAGTTATATATTATCAATAATGAAGAGTCACTGCAAGTAAATTGACAATTATGACACTACCAAAGATCCAAATTTCGTGCTAAACAATGAAGTTCTTCAATTTCTAAAGAAATACAGGCGTTTATGATTAATAATAGTAACAATAAACACTTTTCAAAAAATAATGTTGAGTCCAGAAAGCGAAACAGATATTCAGGCCCAGCATACAGTACAGCCAAAAGTAATAATAAAGAGAGCTAGAATATCGAAGCCCATTCTTGATAACTGCAGAAGTCAATGCGAAAATAGAATAGCAAATTCGACAGACAATTTTCTGTGATTATTATAGTTTGAAAGATTATAATAGATGAGTAGCTACGTAGCAAGTTTGATCACTGTTAAAGAAACTGCTGTAACGAGAAATAAAATAGCAAATTAAAAAGCAGAAATTTCAGATACGTGTATAATTTTGAACTGAGTGGACATGGTTAGCATGCAAAACTTGCTTTATCAGAACTCTGGTTCTGGAAATTAAACTGGAGGGAGCATATATTTACTAAGCAAAAACAACTGGGTCATAAGTTAAGGAACATGTATTGATTGTTGAGCAGAAAATTAAAACTATCAACTGAAAATATAAAATTAATTTGCAAATCCACCCTAAAACTAGTTTGGACTTACGGACTAGTACTATGAAGAACAGCCGCACATTTCAATATTGAAATACTACACAGATTTTAATCCAAAATATTTTGATATCAAAACGTGAGCGAAAAAACATACAGAGAAACTTAAAACGAAAAGTTCAGAGTTAATTGATTAATACTATGTACAAATATGTGTCAAATATAGTTAATATTGAAAACTAAGTTTAAAAAAGGGATCATCACTGGATGCCTCCCTGCATGTCATACAATTTAAATTATCTGTTCTCTTACTAATTGTCTATTATCTACCTAAACATTAATGTTGTATAGATCATAGATATATTATAGATTAATTGTAATATAATGGAGGTTAATAAGTAACTTATTTGTTCTATGATAAGATATAACACATATTATGTTTGAGTATTATTTTCATATTGATTTTTTAGTTGATTATGAATATTGATTGCTGTTCTTGTCTTTTTATAATATTCTTTGACTCTATTTCAGATCCAGCTTTTCTTTAGCTAGTCAAGCAACCCACAGTTGTGTCGCAATTTGATTACTTCTTAATTTTAATTTTATGGATTACATTCCAGATGTTACATGATTTTTTTAATTTCAACTGTACTGTATCATATTATTCGAATGTGCTTTTGATCTAAAAACGTTAGTTTTAACTTTCATATAACAAGCTAAACACAAATTTTCTTGTATCGTATGAATTTTTTTCTTATTTTGCGAATATACTGCATTTTCTTTTGTTAGGCTGTCAACCAGTCCAGGTGCTAGGGTGTAAGATGCCAGCCTGTAAAACTAGCATAGGCGCCTTTAGTTTTCTTTTTAAATTGACATAAACTCAACAGCCTTTAAGGCCCATTGGAACGGGAAAAGGTTTTCTAACGCATTTCAAGTGTAGCTGAATAAAGTTTTTACCCAAGTATTTAGTGGCTCACAACATGTACATCCAAATAGCACTGATGATGGAATAATAATTCCAAAAACTGTGTTTTAATATATACCTTTTATAAACTAATTTTTAAATAAATTTTTTTAATTAGGTATAATTACTTCAGATTATTATTTCGACTTTTGGTGTACTTCCGTTATGCGGTGGTTTTTTTTGTTGTGTGGATTTAAATAAGCTACTCTACTTAGTAGAAATTAAAATTATAAACAGTATATTTTAAATTGTTCGATCGATGCTATAATTACTATCTATTTGTTTTCTGCTTTTGTATAAGAAATATTATAACTTATAATAGTTACTTCGTGATCGGATGATTCACCGATGTGGCTGCTTCGCTCGGCAGTTGAAACGTAAGACAGACCTTTTTGTCTGCAATCTTTTGCAGAGTCAAATTTTGGACAGCGCAGTGTTGCAGGGAGGAGAGAAAGGTAGAAGCGCAGTTGCAAGTTTAAAATAAGTCCAAACACCCATAACTTGGAATTTTTCCACTGTTTTCGTCCATTTTCTTTTGTCTATGGCCGCACTTCTAGAATTTGTTATTCCGATTCTTCCTTATATGCTTCTAGCCACTTTTTTCATAGTCGCCCTCGTCACTTCTTTCCTTTCGAAGTCAGCAGTGACTCCATTGCTCATCTTCTATTCTCGCAAGATGGCCTAACCATCGTTTCTTTGTCCTAACGATTTGGCTAGTTTCCGGTTATAGCTCTCCGATCTCTGCATTTGTTCGTCTGCTCCAAACGTCTTTATAGTCTTTTGCTCACCCGAATATCTTTCTTAACGGCATGTTTTAAGTGTGACATGTTTAGCAGATTTTCTTGATTTTTGTTCATAATTCATGTTTCGCTTCTGTACAGGACCGTCCGACCCATTCTGACCGTTACCTTCCTCTCGAAATCCATTTCTCAATTTCTTGTCTTTCCCCCCCCCCCCCCTTGTTATTAGGTTACTCCTAGATACTCAAACTCGGTTATCTTTTTAGTAGGTCTTTAGTTGTATGTCATCATATGTGGTCTGCTCATTTCCATATACTTTGTTTTTTGGTCATTAATAATCAGTCCATACTGTTTAGCCTTCGCTTCAAAGAGTTTGAAAATCTGCAGCAGTTCCCCTTTAGTTCTTCCTATTAACAGTACACCATCCGTAAAGGCCAGGACCTGGCTGCTATTATCATAAATCATAACTTTTGTTTTTATTCCACTCTCTCTGTTATTGTATCCAGCAAGACATTGAATAATATTGTGAACAGCGGATCTTCCTTACTCTGTTGTCATTAAGGTCATTTTTACTAGTCTGATCATCATGCTCTTAGGGCATGGTACATACGTCTTATCACAGAATCGTAAGCTTGTTTCACTTATATACAAAGGAGGTTTAGCTTTAACTGTTGCTCCTACGTACTGTTTTAAATTCATTTTAATACGAATATTTGATCTATGCTGGATCTGCCCTTTTTTTAATCCTCTCTGGTATTCTTTGATAGTGCCAAAGTTACTACCAAAGGTCATCCATAACCGAATATACCGCAAACTGGACATAGACGTTAATGATACACAATTTGGTTTTCGCAAAGACCTAGGAACACGTGAAGCTCTTTTTTCACTTAATATACTGATACGAAGATGCATGGACGTCAATCAAGATATATAAGTATGTTTTACTGACTATAATAAAGCATTTACTACAATATTACATTATACAACAATTAATGAATGTTCTGAAATCAAAGAAGTTTGACTACAACGACCTTAGGATCATATCAAATTTATACTATAAGCAGCGAGTAAAAGTACGTGTTAACAAACAGCTGTCAGAAGAAATTCAAATTAGACGTGAAGTGAGACAGGGATGACAGGACTTTTTTATTGCCTACTCCGAAGATATCCTGAAAAAAGCTCTTGAGGGTGAAACAGCTGGAATACAGGTAAATGGAGTTCCGATTAACAGCAATAAATATGCGGACGACACTGTGATCTTAGCCGAAAATATTGAAGATCTTCAGAGACTGTTGACCAGAATAGCGGAATATGGAAAAGAGTACTGTCACACAATGAACGTCAAGACGAAATTTATGAGAATACCGAAAACTCAAAGAAATAACGAGAATCTTCTAATAAACGGAACCAACGTCAGACAAGTGGACAAATATGCATATCTGGAAACAATGATTAACTCCATAAATGATTACATTCAGAAAATCAAAAATGGAATAAAATGAGAAGAGTGAAAACACTGGAATCATTCGAGTGCTGGGTGTATATAAGAATTCTGAAAACATCGTGGACAAAACTCGTCACAAACAAAGAGGTTCTATAATAGGAAGGATGAATAAAGAAATATAAATTTTAAATACCATTAAAACAAAAAAATTGGAATATTTCGGACATATTGCACGTGGAGAGACATACACCTTGCTCCAACTGATTATGCAGGGAAAGATTCAAGGAAAGAGAAGCATAGGGACGCGTAGAATGTCATGGTTGCGCAACCTGAGAAAGTGTTACGGATGTACATTAAATGAACCTTTCAGAGCAGCCGTCTTAAAAGTCCCAATAGCTATGAGAATTACCGACCTCCTTAGCGAAGATGGCTCTTGAAGAAGAAGGTATTCACCAATCGTTTAAGTGTCTCTTCAGTATACTTTTTATGAGTCTGGAGAGTACCTTATATGTTACCTCTAAAAGAGATGTAACATATAAGATACTGTGATACCCCTGTACTTTTCGCACACTGCTTTTTTTTGGTTCTTAAGAATGGGTTATACTATTGAATCTCTCCATATTTCTGGCATTTCCTCTGACTCCCAGAGTTTCATCAGCTGGCTACATATCTGCTTTATAAGTGATTTTTGCCATGCTTAATTAGTTCTACTTTGTGTGTCACTTCTCATAATTTCTATACAGTTCTTCATTAAGCAGCTCCCTGAAATGCTCCTACCATCTATCTAGCTTCCCCTGCTTATTTCTTATTAGATGCCCTTCTTTACTTTTTTGTAGTAATTCTGTTTTCTGCGCTTTTTCGCCTCCTGATAGAAGTTTCTTACATTTTTATGAATGCAATTTTTTTCAATTTATTGGAGTTTTTTATCTATATACTCAGTTTTCTTCCTCCTACACTCTTTTTTCACGTATCTTCTCTCTGCTTTAAATTCATTTCTATTTTCATCACTTGATTTGCCGGTATATTTTTATCTTACCTCGTTTCGTTTGCTAAGACTTTTTTTTGCAATCGACATCAAACCATTCTTTATTTACTTGACCTAACCCTTTTTTTTCCTTGACTTAATCGCTTTTGAACTGCTTCCTTCATAGCTCTCTTTTTGAATTTAATTATATTTATTTATATTTTTGCAACCGTTTAATGTTAATTTAATGCAACACCAGATAATGTTTTTTTAACTACACAGTAAACTGATAAAATATTCTGTATAACTTAACACATAAAATACTACTTTGACAAACCTCATGATAACTAAATTTTACGTAAATGTCTATTTTACTACAAATCATTCATTTACGCTCCTAACTGCTAACACAAACTTTGTTTGGTGAAACATAATATATTTAACAATACATTATATTACTATTCACATACAGTAGGTATTCTATGCGTTGTATATTTATTTTACGTGTGTGGATTGCAAAGATAATAAACACAGATTAGAGAATTGTGAGTGGAATTGAAATCATAGGTAACAAATTAATTTTCTTATTTTACTAGTTTGAAACACTGGCAGAAAAAAAAATCATTTTGGCTCCACTGGCCGTCCCTAGCTATATATTGTCAACCAAAATATTTAACTGAACAACCAGAATTTAAAAATTTGTGATACACTTGGATCTAGGGTTATTTATAGCTAAGACTATAAATCCATAGGCATCCAAATTATACCCAGCGACTTTTTTGCGTCAGTTTTCTCTATCGCACTGGGAGAACGGGGCTGTATTGCAGCTTAATCTATTTGTATTGTATGTCTATGACAAAAAGTGTGCATTCAACAACCTAGAGAACTGATCTAAAACTGTGAGACAACAATATTCTACAACCAAAACAAAATATATAATAGTATATAGGAGAAAAGTCAATCCTTACAATCTTAGTTAAGTTTTTTATTGAAGTAGAATTTCTAGGCTACCGGCTTTAAGGCTTAAAATATGTGCTTAATCGTTAGGCCACAGAACATAGGTCTTCGTTTTAACAAAACTAAAAGCTTAAAAACAACATGCAATAAAGAATGAACACCTAATACAAAGAATTTTAATCAATTTTAAAATCAAAATTGGAACAATCAAGCAAACAACTGTAACCTTAATTAAGTAAAAGAGTTGGTACTATATATACTCTTAATTAAATGATAACTGTAAAAATTAATTTTGTAAAAGGATTAACGTAATATCCAATACATTGAGACCTTTATGGCATTGGCTGTAACCAGTCTGATGGAAACTATACAATATAGTCAGTTAATTGGTATGTACCTTGAATTTGAAATGATATAAAAAAGTTAAACAAATTATATAAAAAAATTAAAAAAGGCTGTAATGTGTAATATTGCAACTCACCAATACCCTCAAGGGACCCATACATTAAGATATGGAAATATGTGATATTATTTTAAATTTTATGTGGCTTGTTCACATAAGATGGTCACTTACATTATGTCGTCCTTATAAAGTTTAAAGGAATGTTTTTGATGAAGAACTAGCTTGAAAATTTTACTAAACTATTTTCATGTTAATGTGAACTTGTGTTAAACAATTTGGAATCAGATTTTAAAAGCCTTATTATAAAGTCTAGTTGGCTTAACACAAATTATACAAAACATAGCATTAAGAATTGCTTCAGGAGCTTTTTGCACTACTCTCCTTTATAGTTTATAATGTTAATTTGACCACTTTAAAATTCGGAAGGTTGTGTCTTTTGATAGTATATGCCACAAACATGCAAACGATAAACTCGCGCCTCCCTTTCATTATGGCTTTGGTAAGCGTTTTAACCCTAATAACGAAACCATTAACCAGACAGATCACATCCTGATAGATACAAGGCACTCTTCCAATCTCATAGACGTCAGAAGCTACCGAGGCCCAAACATTGACAGTGACTACTTTCTTGTAATGGCAAAAATCAGAGGAAGAATATCAAACCTAAAGAAAGATAAACACACGAAACAAGACAGAATTAATGTTGATAATCTGCGCATTGAAACCGTTGCGAGAGAGTATAGGTAACAAATGGACGAGGAAATGGAGAGCCTGGAGGTGGGGGAAAATGTAGAGGAACTGTGGACAAAATATAAAAACATAATAACTGAGAAAGCAACAAAAATATTGGGCAAAACCAAACCAGTTAAAAAACGAATGGTTTGACAAGGAGTTTTAAGAAGCAACAGATACCAAAAACAGGGCATACCTAAAGACAAATCAAGCTAAATGCACAAGAAGAGCAAAGGAAGAATACCGGACCCTCAGAAGAGAAGAAAAACGATTACATAGAAGAAAAAAAAGACAATTTGAGCAAAAGCAGTTGGAAAGCACAGAATGGCTACGAAATCAAAATTAAACTCGAAAGTTCTACAGAAATCCAAGCAAAATGCGCAAAGAGTTTAAGCCAAGAATAAGGATCTGTAAGGATGTAGAAGGAAACAGCCTAAATGATACAGCCTTAATCCTAAACAGATGGGTTGATATTTTTCGATGCAAAATTTAATGGCCATAATATCGAAGAAGCAGATAACACCCTAGCAAATCGAAATGATTGGAATCATTTCAACCCAAACGAAAGACCACCTACCATCGAAAACGTTGCCCAAGCCATTAAAAAGCTTAAAAATAATAAATCACCAGGAATTGATCAAATTTGCAGTGAGCTCTAGAAGAATGGTGGCGATGCCCTACTACAGACACTGCATAAGTTTTTACTTCTTGTTTGGCATAATGAGACCATGCCTTGTGAATGGTCTCAAGGCGTGATATGCCCGTTACATAAAAAAGGTGATCAACTCCAGTGTGACAACTATAGAGGTATAACCCTGTTAACAACTGCTTACAAAGTACTAGCAAATATTCTCTACGAATGGCTGTAAGTTTACACAGTGGGCATAGTTGGTAAATATCAAGCTGGATTCACTCCAGAAAAATCAACAATTGACCAGATTCGTTCAATAAGACAGATTCTCGAGGAAACATTAGAATTCAATATTGAAACCCATCACCTATTCGTCGACTTCAAGGCCGAATACGACAGTGTCAAGAGAACAGTGCTATACCAATCAATGCATGAGTTTGGAATACCAGAGAAACTTATCCGACTAACGAGACTGACAATATCTAACTTAGAAGCCACTGTTAGAATACAATTCTAGATCCAATTCTAGATCCTTTAAAATAAAGGATGGACTCAGATAAGGGGATGTTCTGGCCTGCCTCCTATTTAATATTGCCTTAGAAAAGGCAGTCCGAGATACACGAATTAGGGATGGCGGTACTATTTACAATATATCGATACAAGTCTTAGCATATCGATGGTGCAGAATGGAAACCTTCGATGTCAAAAATCTTAGTTTTTCAGGAGGAAGAAATAACTCTCTAAAGTAGCTTCTGAGCCAATTCCTTCACAGCAATTGATTTCTTAATACAATTAGAAATGCTTATTACAAATAAAAGTAACTTTGTAAAAAACTTTTCATTAACTTCAGAGTAATTTGACATAGACGGTTTGGCATCAAAAATATTGCTGAAAATACTGACATAGGAGGTTTCCTATCATTCATTTGGGTAGTAATGAATTAAATGAAATGTGGAGAAATTTGTTATGAAAAGCAATTTTATTCAAACTGAAATAATTATTATTGGATATAAAAAATTAAAAATAGATCATTAACGTTCAAAATGTCTTAACAGGCTGTTAATGAGGAAGTAAGTCATAAAATGAATGGACATCCTTCGGTATGACTGCCTTCAATTGCTGTAGATGCTCCCATTTTAAGTCAGCAATTTTTATTCTTGTCCTGTATAAATCAGGATAGACAAAATTACCCAACAGAGATTTCTGGCGACGTGGACGTGGTAGTACCTGGAATTCTTCATCAAAATTCAATTTGTATTTTATTTCTCCAGTCGGTAGATATAAATAATGGCACACATCATTCACGGTGGGGTCGGATACCTTTTTTCCAGGTCTGATGGAGGAGTACAATTCATTGGTGGTGTAGTCCTTGAAAAGATCGAATGTTATGGAATGAGCTCTGTATGGAGACGGTTTCAGCCTAGCTTCTCTTGTTACTGACACATAGTCTGATGGCAAGTATATTTCTCTGTTAGCTAGACGTCTTTCTATAGTTGCATGTACAGAGTCCACTTCCATTTGTGTGTGACCGACATGCAGATATTTCTGGTGAATAGTGAAATTTGTCTGAACTGCTAAATTTAAAAGGGCGTTGGATAAAACTTTATTCTTATTCTGGTAGCCACAACCGTCACTCCATATTTTTATAATTTTAGGAATTGTTGGCTTCCAGTTCCTTATCAACTTCTTCAAATGTGAAATCAACAAACTTGCAAAGTTTGATGATTTCAGTTCCCCTTCAACCTCGCTCCACCAGTAACAGTCTACTTCAGCATTATTCAAATTGTACACAGTATAATTATGGTTACATAGTTTGGTTTTGAAATAAATCGCAGAAGCTTTTAAAAATGGGCATAACTTGACTGCTTGCACATCGACACACAACGCAACAAATTCATTTTCAGCAGCTTTGCGTTTGTCATTTTCTTTTTCTTGACGTGCTCGATCCTTGGCTTCAACGTGCTTTGCATACAGCTCTTCTGACAAATTACCGACTTTGTGTTGGCAACACTTATCGCATTGATCTTTTCGTGGCTGAAACAATGCAACATTCACCTCACACAGAATTTTATTAAATGTAAACCTGCTTAATGGTTCATTGCCAGAATTATCACATTTGCCCTTGTACAGTCTGTACAACTCCATTTCTGAGTGGAAAGTATTTTCTAAGTACAATTTTCCTGTGTCTTTCCGACAGTAGTGTGAAGGGGTTTTTGGAAGTGAATTGACAAAAGAAACAGCAAAGTCTCTTTTAGTACCATTATTTCCAATATGTACTTGCCTGCTAGGATTGTTACATGGAAGCTTTTGGTTCATACCATGAACAACATTTTTTGACCAGCTTTTAACACTCCAAACACCTAAAGCAAAAGTGTTGCAGAACATTTCCCGACAAACTTCTTTCCTTTCAGTCCCAACTTTCAAAAAGTAATGGAATGTGGCACCTCTACGATCTCCAGACTCAATTCGACGCTTTTGCTTTGGTGGAACACAATCAACTAAAGATGCAACACAAGCTCTCCTTTGATCCCAATTTAGTACAGACCAAAAGTGAATAAAAATTTCCTTACGTGTTTCATCACTTATTTCAGGACAGAATCTCTTCTTACAGGTTTTACAAGATAATGATTTGCACCTGGGTCCCATTTTTCGTTCTTTCTTTTCTACTTCTCCATCTTTCTTGTTTTTTCTTCTGACACGGCCTATGTAACTTTTGCCTTTCTCTCGAAGTGCTTGCATTTTATTACGTTTCCATTCGTTTCTATTACATACCCCTTTTCGTTTTTTAGTAATTGGATCAACACTATTTTCATTCTCTGTAGTTCTGCCATCTTTTGTTTCGTCATCAGAATTTTCATTATTTTCTAACACATAATCTGGATCATCTACATCACATTCTTCAGCATCACCGTGGGGTATCTGAATATCGGTAGAGATAGTAGAACATAATTCCTCAGCAAACTCGAACTGATTTGCAGTGGTGCCATTATCAACTTCTGTTGTCATGTTCTCTTTTGTAGTGTTACATTGTGTATCATTTGCACAAGAATCTTGAGACAGTTGCATATTATCTGGGTCATTTGCATTGTCACATTCGTTAGTGTACTTATCACTTACATCAGTAGTAACACTCAGTGCTACCAGTGTAGAATAAACGGTGGGTTGACTTACAGTTGGGTCAGTGTCAATTTCCATTGCACACGTTACGGATGTAGGACATTCACCTGGAACACAATTACAAAAAATTAATAGAAATAGAAATGATTTTATTCCTTCAAGTATACAGAATTATACAATTGGAAACGGCAATACAGATGAATACACACAATATAAATAAGTAGGTTAACATTGTTTACTGTGTCAAAAATAAAAACATTCAGAACAATAATTCTCATTTACCTAATATCACAATTTTATTTCTCTAAAATACATTTCGGTTGTTAAATAATAAAACAAATCAAAATGTTGTGCTATTTATATGCTATCTAATTCAAAAAACTGTACAATGCTATTAGAATTTTTCTGGCGGCTAATTAATAACGCTCTTATAATTGAAACAATTTTCCATTGGTAATTGGAAGAAGTCTGTGAGAGAGTACAGAGGGTTTTCAAGAAGGAGGCGTTCCAAATCACGTTTGCATTTTGATTCAAGCAGAAATCTTGCCAAATATGGCAATACATTGAAAAGCTTTAATGATATTCTTTAATAAGAATAGGGCCTATCATCCTAACCGCCTGTTAATGCACAAGTACCCTTAAAATTTGAGTAACTAAGTGTAAATATAATACTCACTTATGACAGTATAGACTAGCTGTTCATCTTGAATAATGTCCTCCAAATTGCACACTGGTAGGTCTAAGTTTTCACTCTCTTCTTGCAATTCAAGAAAATTGAATGAGTTAGATGTACTTCGTAAGTGATCAACATCTGGAATGTGGACGTCACCTGAAAAAAGGAAATAGTTTGTTGCAATAGCACTTTCTGGATAAGATGAAAGAACATTGAGTAGGTTTTAACTGTCTCCTATAATAAAAAGTACAGCTCTGTATGATTGTTTATTCACAATTCTCTTGTAATAGAACACGCATGGTACCAAATTACTTTGTAAATTGAGTGTAAAAAATAATTTGCAGAAAAAATATTGTTTTGAAGACCGGTAGCCTAATAATGATGTGAATTGTTACCTGTATTTTCAATGTTTGGGGCAGCCATTCTCATAATTTTCTTCGTTCTTGAGGTAAACATTATTTTCTGTAACTTGGTAAAATGCTGAAATATAACCTCACATTAAATCACTGCTCGACTAACGATAAGCGAATAATGGAAAGCAAAAGAACACGATACAATTCGTATACCAGCTGTTGACTATAGAAGGTTGTAGCAGCAGAATATTGTTAAATTTGACATAGAAGGTTTTCACATTTTCATCATTTGTGAACGTAGAAGGATTCCGCAGCAAAAATTCAGTAACTGACTTGGGAGGTTTCCATATTTTTTATTGCTTTTGAACATAGAAGGTTTCCACAGCAGAATTTTAGCAATTGACATAGGAGGTCTTTATATTTTTCACTTTACAGCTGTTATTTGTTTTTGTATTGCCATAGGAGGTTTGTTAAGCACGCACAGCGATATTTTGCAGAGATATTCAACAAAAACCCGAATGTGATATTTTTTGACATCGAAGGTTTCCATTCTGCACCATCGATATGCTGATCACATTGACATAATAGGGCGTAGCAAGCGAGATGTTGAGCAATATCTCCTAGAATTAGTAACAGCGGCGAAACAGGTCGGTCTAGTCATCAACGAAGACAAAACCAAGTACATGTTGATTACAAAGGATCCTATAGCAAATGAGGAACAAGAAACAGTCTTTGTAAGTCATACCTTTGGACGTGTTGACAACTTCACATAACTTGGGTCGCTATTGACTGCTACCAATAAAACAAGCGAAGAAATCAAAAGACGAATAAATCTTACAAATAGGGCATACTATGGACTCCAAAAGCATTTTCACTCAAGAAACATTCAAAGAAGAACTAAAATTATTATATACAAAACATTGATGAGGCCGGTCCTTACATATGGAGCAGAAATATGAACTCAGAAATATGAGCTATAAACGACCAAGGGCAATGGCGCAGAAGATATAATTTAGAATTGTATCAGCTCTTTGATGAGCCAGATGTCATAACGTTCATTAAAACACTTGACTTAGATGGACTGGACACATAATACCAATGCCAGAAAATACGATTGCTAAAAAGCTAACCACAGGAACATCTGTAGGAAGAAGAAGCAAAGGCCGACCGCGAATTAGGTGGTTAGATGGAGTTGAAACCGACTTACAGATATTAAAAATCAGAAGATGGCAACATGTTGCCAGAAACCGAACAGAATGGCGACGAATCTTAGAGCAGGCCAATATCCACAGAGTATTGTCGAGCCAAAGATGATGATGAAGCGTTTTAAAGAATTTTAATCAAAAGAGAAAGAATCAAAAAATCAAACAGACTTTCTATTCTCTAGAGAATCACAAGGTATTTATTGTCTTTTATAATATACAATTTTCAAAAATTCTGCGATGAATTAACTGAATCTATATTTCCATCCTGGAAATAAGTTTGTATAATTTAGGTTCTATCTCATACTGGTCTTCAAGCTAAAGAAAATGCTGATTATCGTGATCGTGAATCAATATTAAGTGTATATGTATTGTTAGTTAATACAATGTCGGTTTTCGATTAACACTAAACAAAACGTGGTAAGTGATGGGGAAAAGAATAGCATCAATTAAAATCATTACTACACTCTGAAAGGCTACAATAAATTAATGGTGTGAGAAAAAACACTGACCACCAGTTATTCGTTAAATGGCTCGTTTGCGTATAGGGCACAGTACACTAACTCATAGTTACCTTATCTTGAATCACATGGGGCTTCATGTGACTGTTGTAACTGTGGTATATCCGTAGCACATCTTTTGGCTGATTGTTCTAAATACATATATTAATAAATTGATAGACAATATAAAAGAAGATTTAGAATCTAATTGTTATTTAAAAAACCTATTTAATTATCTAAAGGACAATAATATTTCAAACAAATTGTACATTGATTCCTTGTGCATTCGTAGCATTAACTTTTATTTATTTAGAAAAAATATTGCAATAGCAAATAATACGTACCATAATTAATTGAAATAATTTTTTTCATTTATCCTGAAAATAACTTGTAAAAGATGATTAGTAGTGACCAATACTATCCCATTCTAAGACAAGGAAAGATAGGGGACGCGTAATCGTATGGAATTGACTGAAGCCTAAACCAACACCGATTGGCACCAGGAAAGTTGCCAGGTCATATTTTATTTCTTCAGTCGATTAAGAATAATGGATATATATATAAATAAATATATATATTTTTTAATTTATAATTGAACACTGACATAATGATCCCTTTTTGAACATTACTTTACCATTACATATATTTTAGTAGGTTGATATAGTGTTTCAGTAAATCAGTAAATTGAAGTTGAAATTAGTAGATCTAATGAAAAATCAGTAGACCTGGTAACCCTGCTAGAGGTAGTAATGGGCAACGTACGGGCACCAAAATATCGAAAATGGCTCCACTTTTCGAAGGTATATTAAATGAAAGTTACCCGTCCTCTTTCTTTCCTTGTCTAAGATCCCATTGCTCTCCTAAAACGTTAATTGTCAGTGTATCGAAATGTTAATTAAAATTCTCAAAAGACAACACAAAACCGAAAAACTAGGTCGTGGCGAATAATATTTATGTCTAAGAATATTTTTCATTGTTGTTCAAATACTAATATACGTTAATCAAGTAATATTGTTTTTATTTGTTTTAGCCTAAAACTGGAGTAGTACTCTTCGTTTTATCAGCAATAAGAATTGTGTTCGTACCTCTCTTGATATTTTGCAATGCTCAGCCGAGAAAACACTTACCAGTGCTTTTTGACAGTACAACTTATATAATCCTTCTATCCATCTTTGCATTTAGTGAAGGTATTCTCATAAATACCACGATTGTGGCAATTCCAAAGTAAGTATAATAATTATATAATAACTATACACTAACTCTTTGAAGTATTTTTTTGTGTGTGTGTTTTGGCTTGGACAATTGTGATTCAGCCAGTCTCAATCAAGATAAGTTTATTAATGTAGTGTGTGTGTGTGTGTTTGTGTGTGTAGAGTAATTGTCTTGATACTTAGCAAAGTCGACGTCATTGTCTTTGCTAAGAGACGCTAATTGTATCCGAACGTCTGTGGTCCCTCCGGTGAGTACCGATCACACAAGGATATAAATTATTTTTATTTATTAATTTTTTTTTAATAAAAGAAAATTTCCACCCAGGTGAGATTCAAACTCACGACCTTTAGGTTTAAAGGTAGGCGCTCTTACCACTGAGCCACAGAGGGGGTTCTTTGAAGTATAACCATAATAAAAACATATATGCCATATAATCAGTTTACACAATAAAATAAATCATAAAATTCTTAAATCTTCTTCTTTAGGTCTCCTCTAAGGAGGTTGGTAATCATCACAGATATTTTCACTTTTGAGATTGCAGCTATGAACAAGTCGATGGAACTGCAATTATACCTCGTTCTCAGATTGTTGAGCCAGGAGATGCGTCTTCTTCCAATACTTCGTTTTCCCTATATTTTTCCCTGCATTATGGTTTGTAGCAACATATATTTATCCTCTCTTATAACGTGGCCGAGATATTGTAAGTTTCTTATCTGAATCGTATTCATGATTTCCATTTCGTTTGTCATCTATATGAGGACCTCAACATTTATTATTTGGTCTACCCAACTTATTTTTAATATTCTTCGGTAAGTACACATCTCGAATGCTTCAAGTCGATCGCTTACCTCTTTTTTTAAGGTCCAGGCCTCCACCCCATACAGAGGCACCAAAAACACATATGAACGAAATATTTTTATTTTAAGTTGCAAACTAAGGTCTCTACTGCATAATACTTTTCTCATCTTATTAAATTATTTTTATTATTTATTTTCGTTAATAATTGAATCAAGATTTCTGTATTTTTTTTACTTTTTCTATTGGAAACCGTTTTATGTTTAAAATGTCTTGTTGTTGTGTTTTGGAAATTGTCATAAATTTTGTTTTATTTGCATTAAGCGTTAGTCCGTTTTCCTCACTAGCATTTACTGCATTATCTAAGAGTGTCTGTAGATCTTGTATATTCTCTGCAATTAGTATAGTATCACCGGCATATCTGATCTTGTTGACGGGTCTGACGTTAACTTTTATTCCCATTCTTACATTTTCGAGTGATTTTTTAATTATTTCTTTTATCTCTACTTTCTCCGAAAGTTCTTTGCCTACTCCAACTTTTGCTGTTAAAGTAGAAACGAGTTATTATTCTTAAGTCTTTTTTGTCAATGTGTTTATAGTGTTTATCTTAAAGTAACTGTATAAGACGGTTGTGTCGGACCTTATCGAACGCCTTATTGTAATCAATAAAATAAATATAGAGTGGTTGGTTTACATCCATACATCTTTGCATGAGGACGTTAAATCCAAATATTGCCTCTCGTGTACCCATGGCATTCCTAAATCCAAATTGGGTTTCAGTGATGTCTTGTTCCACTTTTCTAAAAATTCTTAAATGGATAATTTTTAAGAATATTTTTAGTGTGTGACTCATTAGACTAATTATACGGTGATCCTTGCATTAGGTTTTTTGGTAATGTAATAAATGTTAATTTGAGCCAATTTCTCGGAATAATACCCGTATTATATATAGTATAATACAGGTATATCAGGATACGTCGGTCAGATAGCTCAGCGGGCTGTGCGGCTGCCTCTCATTCGCTTCACTGTCGAATGGTTCAGTGGATGTGGGATCGAGTCCCAGCTCGGTGTACGGAAAACAAAAAGTCTAACGCAGCAGTTTAAAATTCTAGATGAATCTGCGGCTTAGACTAGAATATGCTGGGATCTGATCGGCCTATGGTGGAGCAGTACGGCAAGAGATAAGGGCTTGCGGCTCGGTGATACTCCTCCATAGATCCCTACCGGACGGGCGTAACGGCTAAAAAAACCGGATATATATATATATATATATATATACATATATATAGTATTATATAAGTCTACTAATACATTGATCTGATCTGATATTAATTTAATAATTTGAGTTAGAATTGTGTCAAGACCCGCAGTTTTATTAGATTTTGGCAGATTTATTGCATGTATTATTGCACAACAACGTTAGTTATATTTGGACATATATCATGTTCCTCGCAATCGTTCATGCTATCTCGTTGTGTCCTCTCGTCCTCAAACAATTCTTGGACGTATTCTCTAAATCTGTTTAGTTTGTCTTTGATATCAGATATTATTTTACCATTCGTATCAACCAGGGTGTTACTATTGTTGGACCGTCTTATACCTGCTAATTCTTTAATTTTTTTTGCAGTTCAAAACTATCATGATTTCTCTGGAGTTCTTATATCTCTAAACATTTGTCGCTGTACCACTTCTCTTTAGCTAGCCGTGTTTTTATTCTGATCTCCTTGTGTGTGGCCTTGTATTCTTTTTTTTTGGCTTTTGTATGATTATTTTATATTTTATATGATTTTGTCCACTAGTTGCCGGATCTCATCTGTCATCCATGGAGTCTTAGCTTCATCGATTTTGTGACTACTCAACGTATCTATATTTGGCATCATTAATGTGTTCTTAAATGTTTCCCATTTTTCGTTGAAATCTTCATTATCAATAATTATTGTTTTGCTTAATTCTTCGTTAATTTTCAACGTTAGTTCTCCTTTTACATTCGGGTGTTTTAGCAGAGTGCTTATTTGTTGTGTCTTTTGTCGATTTTTTATTTTCTTTAAGTGGATTTAGAATTTTATGATTACTGGAGTGTGGTCTGATGACATTTCTGTTCCTGGATATGTCTTTGCCGATTTGATGGAGTTACGTTATCTCTTTATTGATAAGAATATCATCTATCTGGTTTCTGATAATTTTTTCTTTGCTAATCGCAGGTGATTTCCATGTATATAATCTACAAAAATTCTTAAATGTAAGTACCTAATATTTATAGTCCATACAATCTGATTTGAAAATTTAAAATGCGAACTTGACATTCAAGGACAATTTAACTTTTTAGTTCAATTATTGAGATAATTAACATACTATGTAGATAATCATCACCTACTAGAACTAAATAATACACCAGTTAGCTTTGACTTTCACTTTTTACCATGGTGAGAGTTGGTGGGCAAAATATGTCCATCTTCATGTCCATGATACTACTCTTCTCTCCAATATCTTCCCGATTACTTCATCTCATCTCTGCCTTGGCCTTCCACTTTTTTTGTTTTTCAATATTTTTTTTGCTTCCCATACTCGTCTTATGGTATGGTATCCTTTATCAGGTGTAAATAATATGATAATGAAAGGTAAAAAATCAAACAGTTTACATTTGTTGTTTAGGATATTTACATGAGTGTTGGACATTGTAGTTAATTTTAGAGTGAATTGTATAACTCAGAATTTATTTAGGTACTTATGTTTTTATTATATTTTTTTACAGAAAACTAAAACAAGATGAAAAAGTAGCTGCTATGCTTATGGTACCAATTATATCATCAATAACCCTAACTATGGCGTCTGCATTAAATGGTTTCCTTACAAATATAATATAAATTTTGGATATTATAGATTTTACTTTTATCTTGACCAGTATTCTTTTAGTTTTAATATGTATAAATTTATTTTAAAAATATATGTAAGTTTCATATTTGTCACTTTGTTTTTGCAATTTTGCAATTTTCCTTGATACTTTTATTTTTGCTGGATGGCGGATAGCTGGATGACTAGGTATGTGGCGATAGCCATGGAATAGCCTCTGGACATGTAGGGCTGGCGTAAGAAGTGCAAGTATAGAAGGAAGCCTCCACTGGCGTCTGAGGGGTCTTATTGGAGTAATTGATGAGAAAGTTATGAGAAGTGGGAAAATATGTTAGAGTGCTCGTTGAAATAAAACAGCAGAAGATATTAGCAGTTAAACGATGTTTTAAAAGGTACCGATGTTTTAGGCCGTTATGTAGATGTTTGGAAACAAAATATAATAAATGGGGAAATTGGACAAAGTACAGGAGGAGAGTCGCCTTATATTGGATACATTTTTTTCAATCGCTATTTTTTACAAAAAAAATTCTAATTTTGTTTTGTTCTTAGTAATTTGCTGGTATAACTATGTATTATGTCCTGGTAGGATTGAAATAATTTTTCTTCAGGCCATAATTAGATATTAATAAAAAATTAGACAGTTTACAAAATAGCCGCCTAATATTGAATAGGGTATCCGATATTATGAAAACACATGTTTCATGTATATGTACAATGTACAGAATTTGTTTGTTATTTTACTGACTACAAAATATAACTTTTATTTCAGTCAATGTAAATATTATCCTAAAAAGTATGCTTTTTTTAAATTCTTTGCATGCATTAGAGTCAAAGTTTGTAGCAAATTGCAGTTGTGTCAGATTTCTTTTGTTTAATTTCTGATGGATCAGGGAAAACAGGCAAAGGTTTTAGGTTAGTTGGTTTTACAAAGTTGTTTTATCAACCGTGCTAGTTATTTCACCACGTTCTACAGAAACGTCTTGTAGAATAATAATTTGTTTTGGTTCCTCAATACTACTTGGGGATTTATTTTCATTGTTATTATTTTAATTAACAAGAGAAGTTTCTAATTTTTCGTGGAATGCAAAATCTTGGCCACGAAACAAATCTCTATCAAATAGCATAATACCACATTTCTGAAAACCATGCAAAAAAATTTCCATTGATGGTGTTCTTGAATATGCTTTTCTATTATTATTTCTTAACCAGTTTTCGATTTTTTGACAATACTGTCTTTAAATGTCCCATAAAGGCTACATCTAAATGCAGCCTTGTATATAATATGTATCTGTATTATAATATATGTATATTATACAATGATACTATTTTCTCGAGCCCTATTAATGACATCAAAGTTTCTTGTGTGAAAATAATGTCCGTCTAAAATTAAAATGACAGGATCGTTGTCTGATAGCTCAATATATAAAATAAAATGATCCATCCACATAAAACCCATTTTTAAATTCCAAGCATTATACAACCAACTCTTTTTCTAATGCTTCGGGAAGCCCTGGCTTACGACCTAGAGTTGATTTTTTGAGGTAGGTATCCCAGTGAACTTTCCTTCTTACAATAATATTCCTGCTTTTAATTATCCCATATTTTTATTCAGTATGGCCGAAATTGCAGAGCGCACGTTTGCTTTATTATATTACCTCTTTTAGCGGACATTCTGTAACAAAAATGCTCTTCAGTATGGATACATAAAAACGTTCCCAATATTGAGAATATTTCTATGTACAATATTAGGCACATTTTTAAATTGCAGATTTCTGCAACGTTTGAGCACAGAATCCAACATAATCCGTTTGTATACAAAATGTTTGTTCGAAAAAAAAATTGCTGACACTATGTTCTAATGAAAAGTTCTATGGACTATATATTTAATTCTTCTTCGTCTTATTCTTTTTTTGAGCTATGTCCTTGAAAATTTACCCAGCTTACTTCGAGGGTAGATACTTCTTCTTCTTCTTCTTCCTTTATTGGGTAATATCCCAGGGGATAATTTTCCCAGCTAACACTAAATTGAAATTATTTTATATTGAATGAACACTATGTCGAAACTTCTTCTTCTTGGGCCAAATAGTTAGTATAGGAAAGTCTATTCAACACAGGATAAAACTTTTCTCGCTTGGGGTTAGCAACCAGTCTTTTTCTTCATAGTCTTTTTTGATGAGGTCCTCAGAGTTCCACAGCAAACTCTTCTGCAGCTATCTACTTAATTTAATAGCTACTTTACTGTGGACTGTCCAAGTTCCTCTTTTTTCTTTTTTTTCTACCAACGGATGATAGAGAACCCAGGTGTAAAAAAAGAGAATAATTTGTAAGTTTGTGTTATAGTAGATAAGATAGGAATATATAATTATAGATTGATTTTGGCTAGATTAAGAAAAGTAATCAATAAATTTAGTCTTTGAGGATTAAGATTGGATAGGAAAGAGCATATCTCTATAGGAGTTTGTAGTTTTGTTTTAACCAATTCTTTGTAGAGGTCAAAATTTGGAGAAACGTTTATTGGACACTCTAGGATAATATGATTCAGAGATCCAATTTGACCACATTCACAGTACGGGTTGTCTTGAATACCTATGCGGAATAAATGAACGGGAGTGGAACAATGTCCTGTTCTCATTCTAATTACTGTGGTGTATTGACTATTTTTCTATAAAACGAGCCTTTTGATCTATTTGAATTCCATTCTTGTGCCCATAGAGTCCAAATTAGCTTTTTAATATAAAATAAGTAGTTTGAATAATGCAATTTAACTTTGGCTGGCATTTTTAGTGATCTTCCTATGTTTGCCAATTTGTCTGCAACACAATTACCCTTAATATCCGAATGCCCTGGAATCCAAGCCAAAATAATACTGATGTTCTGTTGATTGGCTTCTATAATGCCCCTTTTGGTTATGATAGAGGTATGTTTAGTTTCCATTGAGTAAGATGTTTTCCCTATCTTTTGGATAGCACTCTTAGAATCAGACAAGATTAAGGCCCTCTTGATATCCTTATCCAAGATAAATTGAACCGCATGATTAATTGCAATAATCTCTGCAGTGCAAACTTGAGTCTGCGTAGGGAGTTTACTAGAGTATGAGTATTCAAAGTCAGGACAAAAAACACCAAATCCTGCTGAGCCCTTACTATCAACTGAACCATCCGTAAAGATCATAGTGTGAAGTGGATTGTCAAGTGAGATTCTTTGAAATTGAATTAATGCATGTTCATCACTTTCATTAGATTGAACATTCCTAATAGGGATAGAAGTTAATTGATATTCTAATTCAAAATTGTGACATGGAAATAAGTCACTAAAAAATAAATTTGGGGTATATTGGAATTTATTCATGATGGAAACTAAGAGGGGAATACTTTTTTATTCCAGTAATTAGGATTTGATTGCATTGATATATGTAATTCATTCAAGGCAGAAATTATTGGGTTGTTAATTAGCATCAGATTTTTTAGGAGGAATTTAGAATTAAGCCATTCCCATCTGTACTTGAGAGGAATTTGACCACTTTCACCTAACAATGCATAAATAGGGGTAGATCTCATACATCCTGTTATGATACGAATACTCTTATATTGTAATTTATCTAACCTGTTGATTAGCGCCTTGGGACAATCTGATAATATTTGACATCCATAATCTAAATGACTCTGTATCAAACCATTATGAACTATCTGGAGAGTTTTAGGATCACTACCCCAATATGTTCCACATAGAGCTCTCATTACATTCAAGCTACGACTTACTTTTAATTCTATTAAATCCACATATGATTTCCACTTTAGGTTTTTTTGAATAACTACCCCTAAATATTTCACTGTATCGACCCATTTAATTGCATGACCTCTAATTTTTACGTTTGGAGGAATAATTTTATGATTTCCTATTTGAAATATAATTGCTGAGGACTTATTGTAAGATAGACCAAAGTTGTGTTCTAATAACCAGAGATCCTTTCCATTAATAAGTTCAAATAATTAATTAATTTAAGTAGATCTGCCCCACTAACCAAAATAACCAAATCATCTGCATACTGTATCAGATTACAACCGTTGGGAATAATCTCGTATAAAGATAGGGAATACAGATTAAATAATATTGGACTTGGAGGGGAGCCTTGAGGTAAACCCTGATTAGTTTTTCTTGGACCATGAATTTGACCAGTTTGGTCCTTTACATAAATACTACGATCATTTAATATAGAATAAACGACATTTGCTAGTTGAATAGGAATGTTATATTTAATTAGTTTAGAGTATAAAAGAGAGATGTTGACACTATCATAAGCTGCTGAAATATCTAGGAAAAGTCCTACGGTAAATTGATTCAATGAAAATCCTTGTAGTATTTTAGAATTTAGTAATGAAATGCATTCCATGCAACCTCTACCCCTTCTAAAACCAAGTTGCAATGGATTTAAAATATGATTGTGTTCTAAGAACCACTCAATTCTGTTTTTAATTAATGTTTCCAGCATTTTACCAACACACGATGATAGAGCTATTGGCTTATAATTAAGTGGATCAGTAATATGACCGTTTGTTTCCACGAAAGAGGAACCTGTCCCTTCCGGATACATTCATTAAAGAATTGAATTAAGAGTAATGATCCAAAGTGTGGTAAATTTTTTAACATAGAGTATGAAACCTGATCAGGACCTACAGCAGAATCAGTTTTAGAAAAAAGAGTATTGTGATATTCATCAAATGATATGGTTTTCTCAGAATACTGCAGAGGACTGAAAAGTAATTCAAAAGTCGCCAGAAATAGGTGAGAGAAATGTTAAAATTTCCTGAGCTACCTCCTCTGGTGGCAATTGAGATAAAAGAGACAATTTACTACCAGAAACCTTGTTAATTTTATTCCAAACATCTTTAAGGGGAGTATTTCTATTTAGTTTGCTACAATAGGATCTAAAGCTTATTTTTCGCTTTAATTTTAGAAATTTTCTAGCTTTCGCTATGAATTTTTTAGCCTCTATATAGTTTTCAACACTAGGAGAATTTTTAAATGTATTAATAGCTGAAACTCTCTTTTGTATTATATGAGCACATGAATCATCCCACCATGGAATGTGATATTTGTTGTTATAAGAGGATGTCCAAGGAATTGATGTGTCTGCCACTGATGATATATATTCGATAAAATTTTCATAGTCCTCAATTGGAAACGATGAGAAAATACACTCTAGTTTTTTATGGAAAGAAACCCAATCAGCCTTTTTGAAATTTCTTCTTTTAGAAACCTGATTAAAGTCCTGTGTTGGGATACCGACATAGCATAGAATGGGAAAATAATCACTAGATCCTGTATCTGGAATGGTGGTCCATCCACTAATTTTGGGTGCCACATCTATCGAAGCCAATGATAAATCAACTACTGATTTGCTGCTACCAGGACGAACCAATCTTGTTGGAGAATCATCATTAAGAAAAATTAACTTAAGATCTTCTGCAGTTTGCAAAATATTTCTGCCATTAACACTATCTCTTGAGCTTCCCCATGCTCTATGATTACAATTTAAATCACCCATGATCAGTAGAGGTTTGTTAATCGAGGTGACCAAAGAAGATCAGCATGTTTTGGACATGAGATTGTCCAAAGGACAATATATATTTAATATATTTAAATTATACTTGGCTAAAAAGGTGAGTTGAAATTGATCATCTGAATTAAAACCAGGATTGTTAATATGAATATCCCAAAAGTCTATATTGTATTTAATAAGGGTAATTAAGCCCCCATATCCATCACCTCGATCCTTTCTGATAATATAGTGTGATACCCTCTGCATCTAATTGTATGTTGGTTAGAGAGCCAAGACTCAATAATGAGGACAATATCAGGTCTATAGTCTTTAATAAGGACTTTTAAGTTATCAACATTGGTATTATAAGATCTTATATTCCATTGTATAATAGTTAGTGGGGCGTGATGATTGAAAATATAAATTGTTAAAAACATGTATGTACCAGGTCAAGACGAGAGGGGAATTAGTATTCTGAGTCCTCAGACCCAGATACCTCCATCCCTCCTCGTTCCTGACTAGTACTTATAGCATTATGTGATACACTTTTGTTTTTATGATTACCAATCTCTACATTTAATCCACCATGATCCTTAGGAGAAAAATAATTTTTATTAATCAATTCACCAATAAATGTCATAACCAAATCCTTGTGATCTTGATTGAGTATTAATATAGCCTGATTTAAATCTCTTTGGGTCTGAGAATTATTTATAAAGTGACTAGGAGATTCTTTGGGGGATCTCCCATTAGGATTATTCAATACTTTAGAATGAGAACTTTGATCAAAGCCTATATTTAATGTTCTTTTCCTTTTTGATGGAGTAGATTTTGTAATCTGACTGTAGGAAGCAGAATTTGAAGACAGGGATGTAGCAATTGATCTCCTCTCTTGAATTGAAATACTATTTGCAGAGGATGGATTAGTTACAAGATTAGGAAAATCCTTAATGTTCAACTTTGGGCTAGATGTTTCCCTTGGAATGTTTTGGTTAGCTTTATAATATGATAAGTTGGCAAATGACATAAGTTCTTTAATACTCTTTTGTCTTTTTCTTTCTTTACATTCAGGATGTCTAGAATCATGATCTGCTGTTTTACAGAACATACAAAATCTACTGCACCGTACAAACAAGGGAGAATCATGATTTGTACCACATGTAACACATCTGTTTTTTTCCTTGCATTGAGAAAGAGAATGCCCATATAAAAGACAATTATGACATTGGAGAACTGGACTAACAAAGTTTATCACCTTCATAGGCAGACCATAAATTTCAATTTCTTTAGGGATATTCCTTCCAGAAAAAGTTAAACAAATAGTACCTGTAGGGATGAAAGTGGTTTCTGAATTATTTTGCATAACCCTTCTATTCATTCTTTTAACAGAGACAACTTTACAAAAGGGTAGATTAGTAGAAGTTGACATTTTAATTTCCTTTTCTGACAAAGATTTAAAAACTCCCCTAACAATACCTTTACAAGAGATAAGATGAGTGGGAATGAAAACCTCATAACCTAATTTTTCCCAGTCCTTCCTAAGGATAAACGAATTGGCAGATTGTCTGTCCTTGAATACTACCTCAATTCTATTTTCCCCTTTCTATCGAACTTAGAAATATCTTTCAGTTTTAAATTAAAGATAGTCAGCAATACTTGGGAGATGATAGTTACCCACATTACTATTTTTACCCTGAACAAAGACCTCAAAGGGCCCTAAATCTGATTCAGAATATAAACTTTTTTCCTTAATGTTTACATTCTCTGTAGCATTCTTTTTAGGCAGATTTTGACTTATATTAGGGTCGGGATCTGGTGGCCGGTCGGGAGGAATTTTTTCCTCCATAATGGCGAACGTTAACAAAGTTTAAATCTACCAAAACGTTTAAATGTGGTTTGACTATATAGAAGATTAAGAAATATGTAAAGGAATAGGATCACAAAGAAAATGTTAGTAGGGCTCTTACTTGTATTTTTCCACCTTCCACCATCAAACTTCAAAAAAAAAACCAACCTGGAATAACAATTATCCAAGCTTTAATTTCTTATCCAAAATAAGCGCAAATTCGTAAAATATACTGTACTTAAATTACAAAAATGCGCAGAAAACTTTGAAATGCGTATTCAAACTTTGACAGTTCAACTGACAATCCATATAGGGTAGATAGTTTTATATATTATTTAATTTGAAGTGAAAGTTATTTTGTAATAGGTTAGGATTTTTAATTGTCACTGTCATAAAAGCAAGTAAGAAATGAAACAATATAAATCATTAATTATTATAGTATAAATTACAAATCGAGGAAATCTAATTTAAATAATAAATACATTTTTCAGGTAACTTAAATTATTTTTGTTAATTACTCTTTTAAGTTTAAATTCTTTTGTTGCTTTTGATCTTGCTTGTTTTTTTATCGTTTATCGATTAACTGAGGTTTTTGTGTTATTTTTTTCATCTTCCAAGAGATTTGTCTAAAATCTAATTTGTTTTATATGTACTACCAATTTCTTATTCTTTTTTGTGAAACGTTTTTCAGAACAACAATATTATTTTTATCCTTTCGAAAGTTGTTTGGTTTTTGAAACGTATCGATCATTTGCCTTGCCTAATATTTCCAAGTATATTTTACATTTCTTTTAACTAATTCGTTTTCTTTAACTACAGTTTTCTTTCGTCTTGTTCTAAATTAAGTATATATTTTTAGTTGAATTTCAGCTTTTTATTTTTTGTTTATTTAATCCAGAATAGATTTTTTTATTTATTTTAATAAGTTGATTTAATTTAAACGAGTTTTGAACCTGCTTTTTAGTTGCATCTCTAAGATAGATTTTATGTTTGTACAGGATTAGCCACAATTGATTTTATTGAAAATTACATTTTATAATTGTTTTTTAATATTGTTTTCAAGCTATTTTCTGGTAGTATCTTATTGCAATTTACTATTTTTATTGGGAATAAGCCACAATTTTACGTTAAATTAAGTTTATTTTAACATTTCGATTTACACTTCGGAAATCATTCTCAAAATACAAAACATTAATGTTAGTACAAAACAATAATATTTACCCATCAAGTGTCGACGTCGGTGGATTGGAAATTAATAATATACTCGTATTTATTTAAACAAAAAGTAATAATAATGAATAAGAAATTAGACAGTGATGATTATACTTCAGAGGATAATAAAAAGAGATCCAGAAGTACTCCATGTTACCAACGATGTAATCAGTAAAAGTAAACGTTCTATGAGAACATCGCCAAAAAACAAAGACAAAAATTATATAAATAAGTACTAAGGATAGAAAAATTAAGAATACGATTACAAAAACTGCCAACAGAATTAAAAGAAACAAAGGACACAAACAATACATAAAAAAGTGAGCGATCTAAGAAGAGAAGTGGAAATCCTCAATAAAATAAACCAAACAATACAAAAAGTTTATCAAATTATATGGGGAAAACTACAAACTATAACAAAAATTGTATACCGTGTGTGTTGGTTATTAAAACACATTAGTTGTGGCAAAGCACAGCCATGCAAGGTCAGCATTTTAATTTTAACAATAGTTGCCTCAGTAACGAGGCGATATGTCACATATTGGTATAATACAAAAGTAAGGAATCAAGGTTTAGAACATAGTCTAAAAAAAGAAGAAGAAGAAGAAGAAGAAGAAATCAAGGTTAATAATATTATTAGGTTATTAGATTATTAGCCCGTTAGTCAATCGCTAATTGTAATTTAATATGTAAGCACAAGTAATTAGAGTCGTGAAATAAGTAATATCATCCACAATTAAAGATAAAAATACGTTTATTGACGTTTCAATTTCCACTTCGGAAATCGTTCTCAAAATACAAACAGTAAATTAAACACATTTTGTTTTTTGTTACATAGTGAAAAATTCTTCTAATAATTTAATTTTATCTGACTCATTTATATTGACAATTCAGACATACATTATGCATTTTAAAGTAGACGACTTTAAAATGATATTGCCAATATTGTTGAGTTGCGCTCCTGGGACGACTTTACTTATAAGATAGTTCATTCGATTACATGAAATCAACTTTAACTTGAGAATATCCGTCAGAAAAAAAATCATAGCATGTAATTCGTCTTTAAAAAGACAAACACATGACATGATGACAGTAAAATTCTCCTGTTAGTGATTCCATAGTAAATTATGAGGGAAAAACCAGGAAAAAAACCTCATAATACTATCCCGACATTGTAAGTATTTGTTCATGAATTAAGTTTACCTTCAACAAACATCAAAATTCTGATTTTATATGTTACGTTATTTAAAAAACATAAATGATGTATCCTCTATATGTTACTGACTTACTAATACTGGTATTTTCTTATTAATAACTTCCTCTTTCAATATTGGTAACCAGATCCTACTACATTCTGCCGAGGAAATTGCGACACAATTGGCCTCATTTAGCATAATTAGAGCTGCTTCTTTGATTTTTCTTTTTTTACCATCCGTTTCTTTTAGGACTACATTTGAATTATTCCATTGAACCCTATGTTCATTATCCCATGCGTGTTTACAGATTTGAGATCTATCAAATTCTCTATTTTTAATATAAGATTGATGTTCACTTATTCTAACATTTAATGGCCTTGATGATTCACCTAAATAAAACTGATTGCATTGACAAGGTATTTTATAAATGCAATTCTTTGTCCTTTCTTGTTCATTGTTAGGTTTGGTTTTTTACAAAATAGATCTCAACGTGTTTGTTGTTTTGAATGTTGTTGAAATGTTGAATTTATTTCCTATCCTTTTAAGTTTTTCCGATAATCCTTTTATGTACGGTATTGTTATTTTCCTCATATTATTCCTTGTGTATGCTGTAGAATCTCGTTCTAAGTTGTTCTGTTCTATTCGATCGATTGTTGAAAATTCCTTATTTATAAACGATAAAGGATAATCATTTTTTAATAAAACAAATGTTAACAAATGTTTCTCCTCCAAGAACGAATTTTCGTTAGAACAAGTAATTTTGGCTCTATCGTGTAAGGATTTAATTATTCCCTTTTTTACATTAATATTGTGATTTGATTTGAAGTTTAAATATCTGTTGGTGTGTGTTGGTTTTCTATACACCTGAGTCTCATATCCAGTATCGTTCTTAGAGATTAAAACATCCAGGAAAGGTAGCGTGTTATTATATTCCTTTTCCATGGTAAATGTTATTGTCTGTTATTGTTATGAGGAAAATAACAATACGCAAATTCCTCGGCAGAATGTAGTAGGATCTGGTTAATAATATTGAAAAAGGAAGTTATTAATAAGAAAATACTAGTATTAGTAAGTCAGTAACATATAGAGAATACATAATTTATGTTTTTTAAATAACGGAACATATAAAATCAGAATTTTGATGTTTGTTGAAGGTAAACTAAATTCATGAACAAATACTTACAATGTCGGGATAGTATTATGAGGATTTTTTTCTGGTTTTTCCCTCATATTTTACTATGGAATCACTAACAGGAGAATTTTACTGTCATCATGTCATGTGTTTGTCTTTTTAAAGACGAATTACATGCTATGATTTTTTTTCTGACGGATATTCTCAAGTTAAAGTTGATTTCATGTAATCGAATGAACTATCTTATAAGTAAAGTCGTCCCAGGAGCGCAACTCAACAATATTGGCAATATCATTTTAAAGTCGTCTACTTTAAAATGCATAATGTATGTCTGAAATGTCAATATAAATGAGTCAGATAAAATTAAATTATTAGAAGAATTTTTCACTATGTAACAAAAAACAAAATTTGTTTAATTTACTGTTTGTATTTTGAGAACGATTTCCGAAGTGGAAATTGAAACGTCAATAAACGTATTTTTATCTTTAATTGAGACTTATGCCCAGTTTAATAGTAATTAATTTACAATGCCACAAGAAAATAGCTTCAGAACAATAATATCATCCAATCCAGTAAATAATATGTAGAAACAATTTAATATATATTTACCAATCCTCACCCGAAGTGAAGATGTAGTTGCGTAAGAAATGTCGCTAATTCATTTACACCTTATTTTGTTTAACGATACCAGACAATCTATGCATTATTTTAAAAAAGGAAGATGACATATAAGAGATACCGAATCAGATATTCGGTCAAATTACAGACTAGTGACTTCAAAACTGCAGAGTAATATAATAAAGGCAAACGAAGAAAATAAATACAGTAAAATTGCAATTTTTAAGCTGAAATACACAGAAAATAAAAATAAATAACAAAAAGAAACTGACGAAGACTTCATAAGACTAGACAATCACAAAGACGGATAAACACTGAAAGAAAGATGGAAAAATTTAGGGCAATACTACTAGAAACGACAGAGAAGATATGTGGAAAAAGAAAGTGCAATGGAAAACTAAAGAGAATGAAATGGTGGAACGAGGTCATTGAAAAGAAGCAAGCATGCAAATCATACATCCAGACGGCAGATCAGAGTCAGAGAAGAGTACAATACTAGAAGAAATTAGGTGAAACAGGAAGTAAACAAAGGAAAAAGAACGATTTTAAAAAAATAAAAAAAGGGATAATAAGTATATGATTGATAACTAAAAAATGGACCGTATAAGAACTAAAATACTAAGAGGTGATAAAAAGAAAGAAATAAGAGCAATGAGAGACAGTCAAATCTAACTAAAGGCTGATAAAGAGAAAGTACTAAAAATATGGAAAGAATTCTACTTTGGAAGAACTCTATGGAAGAACTATATGGAAAGAAAAAATTCTGGAAATACAAAATGAAGCAGAAGAGCATTCAAGAGGAATATAGAGATGACAATTTAGAAATAGGACAAAAAGAAATGGAAAAAGCAGTACGGACCATTAAAGTGGAAAATGCTTGTGCAAAAATAGAAGATATATTGTGATCAAAGGACTTTAAATTGACACGTATAACCCAAATATGCTAAAGAATGTAGTAGGTTGTTTCATAGCAAAGCAAATGGAAGTTAAAGTAAAAGTAAATGATGCAAGAAAGCTGGAAAACAAAACACGTCTAGTAGAATTGAATAAAAAATACGAAAAGTTCAAAGCAATCCAAAATAAACTAAAGCCTAACCAACTAAAGGAAAAAATATATAGGTATAAATCTAACAAAGGACGAAAGAGCAAAGCCCAAATTACAGCACCGGCTAGAGAACAGAAAAGCAAGAGAAAAATCACAAAAATAGGGTACCAAGACACTGTTAAGTGCACTGGTACCCTCTAATACAAGTACAAGAGCTGAAACGTCGCTACAAAAAGATTGATGAGACTTACAAAAATAAAAGTATTAAGAACCATAAAAGGAAGTTCTCTCAGAGATAAAACAAGGACATATTATACATTGAGAGGAACTGGAATACAGGATGTGGTGAGCTGGACACGAGCTAGACGCTGCAAATGAAGAGAGAAAGAAGAATTGTGAAATATGAAAAAAACACATAAACATCACAAGAGCTGGGATGATAAAATAAACAGGACCATGTTTTTAATTTGTAATAAGAAGAAGAATAAGAAGGAGAAGAAGAATAAGAGGAAGGCGAATAAGAATAAGACAATTTTTTTAAAAAGTAATAATACAATTTTAGTTTAATTTGAAATATACAAAATAGATAAGGTATAAAATAGTTTGCGGGATATAAAAACGTGAAATCGCAATTATATCAAATCATACTAAGAAAATATGTGGGAAAAAATATAAAGCATAAACTTATTAAAAAGATACCTCATGATTTTAACTTTTAAAATTTAATTCACATGTATTTTGCCCTAATTCTGCACACCTTTCTTTTTTCTTCTTTTATATAAACATAAAAGTTTGTTAATAAAATTTGCCATCTTTTTTCAACGTTCCATTAATCAGCAATTATAAATATATCCTAGCTAAATATTACCAAGCCAACAACCTGTATTTCCTTTCCAGATAAGATTTTCAAAACGATGTCGTCGATAATATCACTAGTCTGCCGCATTTGTTACGATAGTGAGAAGGATGAGGACCTGATAACTCCATGTAATTGTAAAGTAATTGTTCTTTAAACACATTTGTTTTTAATACGAGATTTTATTAAGACATATATTAACAATGCATTAACGCAAGTACATATATATTTACCTTTTAACCCTTTCGACACATTTGGGACAATACATCGCATCAAGAATTTAAAATAATTTAATTGAAAAATGAAGCCTAGTTTTACATTGAAATTAAACCTAGTGATACTTACGACCATGTGCCTTAGTCATAGGCAACATATCATTCGTTTAACCCATATTTTTTGTTGATAAATGAAGGCGTGCTGTTTTAGTTTAAAATATTGTTCTGAAGCTATTTTCTTGTGGCATTGTAAATTAATTACCATTAACCTGGGAATAAGCGACAATTAAAGATAAAAATACGTTTATTGACGTTTCAATTTCCACTTCGGAAATCGTTCTCAAAATACAAACAGTAAATTAAACAAATTTTGTTTTTTGTTACATAGTGAAAAATTCTTCTAATAATTTAATTTTATCTGACTCATTTATATTGACAATTCAGACATACATTATGCATTTTAAAGTAGACGACTTTAAAATGATATTGCCAATATTGTTGAGTTGCGCTCCTGGGACGACTTTACTTATAAGATAGTTCATTCGATTACATGAAATCAACTTTAACTTGAGAATATCCGTCAGAAAAAAAATCATAGCATGTAATTCGTCTTTAAAAAGACAAACACATGACATGATGACAGTAAAATTCTCCTGTTAGTGATTCCATAGTAAATTATGAGGGAAAAACCAGGAAAAAAACCTCATAATACTATCCCGACATTGTAAGTATTTGTTCATGAATTAAGTTTACCTTCAACAAACATCAAAATTCTGATTTTATATGTTACGTTATTTAAAAAACATAATGATGTATCCTCTATATGTTACTGACTTACTAATACTGGTATTTTCTTATTAATAACTTCCTCTTTCAATATTGGTAACCAGATCCTACTACATTCTGCCGAGGAAATTGCGACACAATTGGCCTCATTTAGCATAATTAGAGCTGCTTCTTTGATTTTTCTTTTTTTACCATCCGTTTCTTTTAGGACTACATTTGAATTATTCCATTGAACCCTATGTTCATTATCCCATGCGTGTTTACAGATTTGAGATCTATCAAATTCTTTATTTTTAATATAAGATTGTTCACTTATTCTAACATTTAATGGCCTTAATGATTCACCTAAATAAAACTGATCGCATTCACAAGGTATTTTATAAATGCAATTCTTTATACGATAGAGCCAAAATTACTTGTTCTAATGAAAATTCGTTCTTGGAGGGGAAACATTTGTTAACATCTGTTAACATCTGTTTTATTAAAAAATGATTGTCCTTTACCGTTTATAAATAAGGAATTTTCAACAATCGATCGAATAGAACAGAACAACTTAGAACGAGATCCTACAGCATACACAAGGAATAATATGAGGAAAATAACAATACCGTACATAAAAGGACTATCAGAAAAACTTAAAAGGATAGGAAATAAATTCAACATTTCAACAACATTGAAAACAACAAACACGTTGAAATCTTTTTTGTCCAAAACCAAACCTAACAATTGAACAAGAAAGGACAAAGAATTGCATTTATAAAAATACCTTTTGTAAATCTTTGTACCTTTGATCAAATGTACCTTTGATCGTGAATGCGATCAGTTTTATTTAGGTGAATCATCAAGGCCATTAAATGTTAGAATACGTGAACATCAATTTTATATTAAAAATAAAGAATTTGATAGATCTCAAATCTGTAAACACGCATGGGATAATGAACATAGGGTTCAATGGAATAATTCAAATGTAGTCCTAAAACAAACGGATGGTAAAAAAAGAAAAATCAAAGAAGCGGCTCTAATTATGCTAAATGAGCCAATTGTGTCGCAAATTCCTCGGCAGAATGTAGTAGAATCTGGTTACCAATATTGAAAGAGGAAGTTATTAATAAGAAAATACCAGTATTAGTAAGTAAGTAACATATAGAGGATACATCATTTATGTTTTTTAAATAACGTAACATATAAAATCAGAATTTTGATGTTTGTTGCAGGTAAACTAAATTCACGAACAAATACTTACAATGTCGGGATAGTATTATGAGGTTTTTTTCCTGGTTTTCCCTCATAATTTACTATGGAATCACTAACAGGAGAATTTTACTGTCATCATGTCATGTGTTTGTCTTTTTAAAGACGAATTACATGCTATGATTTTTTTCTGACGGATATTCTCAAGCTAAAGTTGATTTCATGTAATCGAATGAACTATCATATAAGTAAAGTCGTCCCAGGAGCGCAACTCAACAATATTGGCAATATCATTTTAAAGTCGTCTACTTTAAAATGCATAATGTATGTCTGAATTGTCAATATAAATGAGTCAGATAAAATTAAATTATTAAAAGAATTTTTCACTATGTAACAAAAAACAAAATTTGTTTAATTTACTGTTTGTATTTTGAGAACGATTTCCGAAGTGGAAATTGAAACGTCAATAAACGTATTTTCATCTTTAACTGTGGATTATTCCCAGTTTAATAGTAATTAATTTAGTTTAAAATATGTGTAATATTTCAACTGAATTTACTTCTACAGCTGAGTTGATGCTGATTTGTATTTATAAGTAAACCTCTACAGAATGACTGAAATGAAACAAACTGACGTTATACAAAAAAATCAATTTTAGTGTTCGGAATATATAATCTCAATGTTTGTGTTCGGTAGGAATAATCATCCCAATGATGAATAAATTTTTAGGTTAAAACAAATTGATCAAAAACATACACCGAACATCTAACATCTTTAACAGGTTGATTGCCAGTTTCCGTTTCCGTTTTGTTGCTGTTACGTATGTTTACTTAATACCAACTTTGCAGAAGGCAACTACAAGTATCTTCACTAAACCGAAAAGTTATCTTGGAATAGAACTGTCCTCATATTTTTGCATTATTCTGATCCGTTCACTAAGCAATTAAAAATAGTTATAGTAAAAGAAAAACGACGCCGCTGTTTTTAAATAATATTTTCGGTTTTGGTATTTTATTTTTAATTTTATGTTGTATTTGACGATTTGTAAACTTCCGAATTCATTTTTAGGGAACAGTAGCTTTCGTCCACAGATCATGTTTAGAAACTTGGTTAGGCGAGTCTAATACCGCCAGCTGCGAATTATGCCACGCAGTATTCCAAACAGAACGAGTGCCGCGATATACGTCAGGTATTTCTGTCTGGTACTGGTGCTGGAAATCCAATGGTTCAGCTCAGGATGTTAGAAGTGACGTAGTTGCCTGTACCATTATCACACCACTAACTATAATTATCACATACGTCTGTTTATTTTCATCGGAATATTACAATCAAATCAAATTTGCAAGTGTTCCAGCTGCTCGTTGGACTTCTGTAACTATGTTAATTATGATTGGAATAATGCTAATTGCATATTATATGTGGGTTTATTCTACTATACGAATGCATGCCAGAAGATGGTATAACTGGTGGCAAAGAACGTGCAATGTAAGATATATTCCTCCAGGTACTGCAAGAGTTATAGGAGGAACTGATGAAGAAGTTGAAGTAATTGAACAAAGCAGTACTACCATGGTATCAATTGAATTAAATAATATTGGTATAAGTAATTTAGATGAACGAAACCTAAATACTTCTTCTGTTACCAACAATTTAAATACATCAAATGATACTGAAAATACAATACCATAAAGCACTTTCGTTAATACATTATTTCGTTTATTTCATATACTTTTAGTTTTAAATAAATTAATAGTACTGTTATTAAATTTTTTTCTTGGTTCTTATAATATCTTAGTATTACACTACATACAAATGGTGTAAAATTTGTTTGTTTAGTATTCTGCTATAATAAAATTTCCTAAAAAAAACATTCACTTACTTGCAAATTTTGGTCAAGTATCTATCTATATAAAAGGCTAGGACAACAAGTTACAACGGTATTAACTCAAAGACTTAAACCCTCATCATACGAAAGCTTTTCTTCTTTACTTCAAAGGTGTCACTTACCTCTAACACAAACTTTCATCTCTTGTCCGATCAATCCAAAACAACATTCTAAATGAACAACACAAAGTTTATAATATTCCTTGTGCAGACTGTTCCCGGTCCTATATAGTTCAAACAAATCGAAGAATCCAAAATAGGATTTATGAACATTCCATTTCTGATCGCAATTCCGATTCAATTGTAGTTCTAGGTCAACACCATCTTCATACAGGTCACTGACTTCAGAACCATAGACCTCATCTACTTCTATAAACCAAGAATTATCCGAGAAGCCATAGAAATTGAAAAAAGACCTAATTGTCTTAATAAAAGAGATGACGGCATATAGTTATCTTCGACATAGAGACCTCTTATAAAGAAAATATCTAACCCTCACATCAACCTCCACCCAAACTACGTCACCATCGACGGTATAAATGAACTGTCTTCTGTTCCCAGTACCAGTAATGCATTGGTTAGTGATCAGTGTAGTAGTGTCTGGGTGCTTGAGAGATTGAAACCTGGAAAATCGAAAATAAAATATACATTTATACGATACGATATTTTGACGACGTTTCGACAAGATCGCACTTTTGTCAAGTCAGGTAGTAGCGCTTTTTAGTTAGTTAACTGACTCTCCTGGTCGATGCGTTTACTTTTATAGCCGATCGAGGTGCGCTTCTCTCGAGCAGTCCTTGACAAAGCTTCTTATTATTGGTTCTGTCCACTTGTATGTAGGCGGATTCTTATTAGTCGGTCTTGTGGTTTGATGTATTTTTGACTTTTTCTTTAATACCAGTTTCCATGTTGTTGGAGGCCTTCATCCTTTCTTTGGTTTAGACTCTTTGATTGTTAAACTAATTTTTTTCTATTTCTATTGCTTCTCTGATTTTGCGTTTTTTTAATTTCAATGTTATCTATCATTGTAGTTTGGTTTAAGTTGATTAAATGTCCTATGTTTGAGACATGTTATGCAAGGGACAACGTTTTTCTCTCCAAAACCAGTTTTTAAAAAGAGAACAATCAACTAAGTCGCTTTCATTTTCTTAACAATGAAATATATTAGGATTTGTATATCAATGTTAAAAGAAGTATATCAAAGAAGTTATTAAAAAAATATAATACTAAGTTATTAATATATCGAAAAAACATAATTTTTATAAACATAAACATAAAGTTTAACATAACATATTTACAAAACAATAGAATTTGAATTCAATATTAAGGAGAGTAAATCAAATGTAAGACTGATTACTTCATGTACATATATATTATCATTAGTTTTTACCTGAGCATCTTCTTACGATTTAAAATGGTGTAGCAGTTAAAAATTGCTTACCTGGTTTTTACTATAAACACAATAAATATTAAGTAGTCATGAACATACTTTATTCATTTAAATAACTAGTGTACAGATATGGATGGAAGTATATATTTAATTTTATAGATTAAACTTCTAGTTTCTGGGTTCTGGTAGTTGAAATTTGATTTTTAGTAACAAAATATAATCCATCTTCACCAATCTGAAAATAAAGTTAATGTTAATTATGTAATGTCGAATATCATGTAATAAATGACTTACCTTTCTGCCTCTCTATTTTGTAGAAGGTGTACATAATTATTAATTTTCAACGAAAAGTTAAATTGTTTTATACTTCTCGGCCAGCTGTTTTGACTTTGTGTCAACTCAAATGTCAACAAATGTATCGATCTGAAGTTAAACACCTGTTGTCTTCGGTTTATTGCTTCGAGTAAGGTCGTCTCACTGTTCGAGAATCTATGATTGTCTGCTTATAATTTAGGCGGTTTTTCAAGAAAGTCGTTGTTCTAAGGCCCAAATTTACCATAGACTGTTAATTAACCTAGGGAATTTTTCTCTATGAGATTGGTCTTCTGTTTGTCTCTGACATTAGTCATCAAAATCATCACTTCTTATTTTTGGTTAAAAAATTTTTGGCTTTATATTAAGCCATGGCCGAAATGAAAAGGCTTTTGCATTTTTGTCGGGTTTAGTTGCCTTGTGTCCCCTAAATTTCGAGAGGCTGGAAGCCTATTCCTTTTCGAGGAATTACCATTTTCGGGGTAACTTATTCTGCTCCTGAATCCTGTGCAACCACACGTGGTCCAACCACCAGTTACAGTCCCTGATGCCTCCAATTTGTCGGCGATAATAGGGCTGTGGAAAAATCAGTTAGTTACCACCAACATCACTTCAATCCCAAGAAGACTTCTCGATTTTTGCTTCCTGAAAGCATGGCCATGTGTTCGTGTTCGAGCCATTGTTCTCTGCTCCAACTTTAAATTGCCTCCAGGACTCCTTCAAACTTCTCCAAATCAACCTCTACCACCTAAGCTGCTTTGGGAATAGTAGGCTTGAGAACAGGTTTTTTTTTGCAATTTTTTATTTTTTTTAAAAGATAATATCTTACAGAAAGTTATTTTGTTTTATGATATACCGCAAATAGTGGCTTAAATATTTTTTCTTTAAGTATTTTTAATAAAATATTTCAATAAAGTGTAAACCCTTATAGCTATAAAAGGTACTAGGTATAATATAATTTTTTTTCAAGAATCAAAGTAATGAGTTATAATTTTTTTAATACTATACCACTAACTCACATAGTTAGGTATATATATTTAATTGTTTAAATATTAATATAATTTTCCAATTACTAAGTACATTTATAAAATGTTATTTTTTTAAACTTTCAATCTGAAGGTCACTTTGCAATGTCATATTGACTATTATTTTTTTATGTACTTAACTTACGGCTCAATTAAATATTTGCTATTTTTCAATAATTTGTTAAATTTCTATTTAATTAAAATAAAATAAAACAAGCTTTTGTTAGTTGAATCTGTGTTTTGATTTTGGAGTCTACAATTTTGCAATTTTGGTAATATTAGTTTTTTTTGGTAAGTAAGAGTTAAATCATTTAATCGCAGTCTTCATTTTTCTTTGTTTGGTGAAGTATTACTTAACTGTATAAATAAAGTGGCGCTCTGGGCACGACTATTTTATAATTCAATTTCCACACATTAAATTTAAATTCAAATTTCACTTTTAATTTTAACATTTTTTTATAAACTAAAGCAACAATATCTACGACCATTGCTCGCCGATGAACAGCTGCCGCTAGCATATGTAGCAAACAGATCAGTTGCTGACTTTCCATCATTAATTCTAAAATATTGCTACAATGGAATTAGTGACAATATTCATAATTAATTGTCATAATTAGATTAATTGGAAGACGACGCAACACTATTCTCTCGAAGTGAAGATAATTTACAACGTATGCTGCCCCAATTTAATATAACAGTAGGAAGACCACGAAAACAATGACCATATCTTCATTAAAAGAAGAAGAAGAAAAATGTTTACTGGATTTCGTTGTATTATTAAAGATTAATTACAAACTATAATTATTTATTTTATAGGGGTTTCTGCAATAAAAATGTCCCAGGAAAGTACCTGAAAAATACTG
>OU898278.1:55542686-55565686 GCA_918026665.1 Diabrotica balteata | reverse complement strand
AACTGCTAAATGTGGGACAAAGTATTTATTTTCAAATTTAGAGTTACAAAGGGCCAGAGGGACTTCCCTTCCGTGTCCTAGCTCAACATACTCCATCAGAATTTTTCTATATTCTTCCTTTAGGAAAGGATGCTTGACAAATCTCTTCTCAAGGGAAAGGAATCTGTTTTTAGCACACATAAATGAATCGCCCAATTCTTTGTGAGCTAAAGGGTGAATGAGAGGGAGGTCGACCTGGTAGCGGCTGTCTTTCAGAATTTAAGTGGTCGAAACAAAGATTGCCTCGGCAAGCTCATCCTGTTCCGAACTTTTAGAAACATCAAGCTCTTGTTCCTGTTGGAAAAAGCGATGTAGCGTTTCATTAAGTGATTCCTCAGTTTCTTGAAAATCAAGGGTCGAGTGAAATGTGTACGATTTTGGGTGAGGTCGAAATTGGGTTGAAGATAAACTGAGTGGTACAGAGCCAGACACAACCCATCCTAGCTGTGTCTGTATAAGAGAGGGCAATCCTTTCCCCAACTTTTCAAGTCCTGGTAGCAACAGCTCATAGTAAGCATCAGCTCCTATGAACAAATCAATGCCAGCTGGTTGACCGAAATCTTCGTCGGCCAGTCTATTTAATATATGAGAGAGAATTTTGAATTTTCTTATGTCAATGGCTGTCTGAGGTAAGCAATTTGTAATGGAAGGTATTACTGCACAAGAAAGAGTAAACCGCTTAGCCGAAGAATTGCGAGGAAAGATATCTATAGTAACTCTTTCCTTAATGACATTACTTTCATTAAAGATTCCCGATATATGCAGACTAGAAGGATGCCGTTTACATCCTATTGATTTAGCTAGTGACTCGGTGATAAATGAACTTTGACTTCCAGAATCCAGAATGGCTCTGGCTAGAATAGGCCGTCCATTTACTGGATAAATGTGAACTTTTGCTGTAGCCAACAAGACGTGAGTATCATGTGTAGTGATGGTCGATAGTACGGTTGAGCGTGAAGTGAAGTTATTTTCATGTACGAAGCTGGACTGGTCAATTTCTGGCTGAGTTGTCAGAAGAGTATGGGATATAGGACGAGTGGAAGACTCTCCGTGGTTAAGTGAATGATTAGATGGCTCAATTGCAGTATGACTGTTAGCTGATGAGCTGCGAGTGTTGTGTAAGAGAGAATGGTGCCTCGAGTGGCATAGGGAACAGGAAGACTCTGACGCACAGTTTTGTAAAAAGTGCTTACTACCTAAACAGTTAAAACAGAGCTTATTGGCCTTCGAATATTCAATCCTATCAGATACAGGCAATGAACAAAACTTAGTGCATGAGTAGATGCGGTGATTTTGCTACAAGCAGTAGCTACATCCTTTGGGCTGTGAGGTATATGGCTTTGATTTTGAATCCATTTGACTAGAGGGGTTTTATTGTGAGTGAAAAGCTACCTTGAACTTACTTGGGTGAGAATGGTCATTACCTTGGAATCTAGTCACTTTAGACGTGGGTTGTTGGGCCGCAATGGAATTCTCAGATGTGATATTTTCCAGAACAACACAACGCTTACTTAAAAAATCGAAAAAGTCATCAATAGAAGGAAACTGATTCTCTGAAACTTGCTCTTCAAATGAGCGACGGGTGCTGTAATCAAGTTTGTGTTCCAATAAATGAACAAGTAAGGATTCAAACAATTCTGCTTTACTTAACTTTACTGTGTCTAAGGCATCGAAAATTGCCTTAGAATTTGCAACAAATTGTCTCAGCGATTGCGAAGTACATTTTTGTAATGTAGGAGTGGCTAGTAACTGCTGATAATAAGAGCGAATTATCTGCCGTTGATAACTATACCGGCTGTGTAATAAATCTAAAGCTATGACAAAATTATCATCAGTTACCGGCAACCTATTAATTAGCTTTAACGCTTCTCCCTTGAGATATGATTTCAAATAAAAGAATTTCTCAACATTTGATGATAACTGTGAATTATTGACAATTAGGGCTCTGAATAAGTCGATAAACAAAGGATATTCGATGCAATTTCCACTAAATGTGGGTAAGTGAATATTTGGTAGCTTAATATTTATATGAGAGTGGCTACTACGAGGAAAATGCCCAGGATCTGGTCGAGAAGACACTTGATTTAAGGCTTCGACTTGAGCTTGTAGGGTACATTTTAAATCCAGACATTTATTTTCGTATTCCTCTCTGTCCTCGGAGTCATTGGGTGAGTCCAGTAACTCAATTTCATTTTGAATGGAGTCATATTTAGCTAAGTTCTCATTGAGAATGTCTATACGAGACATCAACTGATGTTTATCAGCACAAGAGGTATTAGCGTTGTACCACTTTTCTATGCGGGTGAATTGCGCCTTGTAAGTACTACGCTTTTTCTTAAGAGTGTCCATGTTTGTATTTACAAACGAGTTAACTGGGAATTTACTAAAAACTACTTATACTAAGAATTCTAAAAAAGAGAAGTATTTTTGCTGAACTTACCCTTCAAGTAAAATGCAAAGATAAGACACAGAGTGAGAGAGAGATGCAGAGAGGTATATAAATTTTTAACGATACTTCTAGATAATTACAAAAGGGTAAACTCTGAACCAGACACAGAACGAGAAATAAAAAGAAATATTCTTGCTAAATCCAAATGAGAGTAACAGTACACAATATAAAATAAATTATTCAATATAATAAAATTTTACTTTAAAATATACTATGAAGCAATATGTAAATTAAGTTTTCTATTATGTGTAAAAAATCAAGAATTAAATTATATTTAAATTTCAACTTTGTGACTCACACTGTAAGGAATCACCAAATATTATGAGAAGAGTGATAGCTTAATTGATAATCTACGGTTCTATATTAATATTAAATACAAAATTAATAATGCATATGCCAATCTGGTTTACGATGAAATAAATAAAGACATGCAAAATAAAACAACTAATTTGTAGCTTTTATTATTCTCGTAGCATCACCTGAAACATACAGAAACATACGAAAAAACATTCCAGTCCGGCATAGCTTTCTCAAATTTATACAATCTAAATTTTATGTTCTAAATTACTTAATTATATTCACTTCTGAGAAAACAATCTGCTTATGCGGTTAATGCTATCACTGCACTTTGTTTATTAAAGAAAGAGTTTACCTCGATACACTAGGCTTTCGGGGAGGCCTATGTCTACCTGCGTCTGCTTCTTGCGGCTGCTGCTGTGCACCTTCCAACTCGATTGGGCTTCAATTGTAAAGCTGATCATAGAGAATCCTTCATCCGGTTCGAAGATTGACCATGGAGAAAATGCCGGCGTTTGGGGTGGAATTATTTGTGATTCCACGTACTTTTAATCTGCTACGAACTTATACCGCCGGTATTCTCTGAGGGTTTTTGAGTGGACTATATTATTTTGAATGTCTATTGGTCTATTTCTCTACGTATTATACTTAACACAAACACAATATACAACGGGTACAATATACAATATACATGGTTACACAAAGTTGTTATGTTTCACAATCGCGGAGACAACTTTTCTTATTGCTAAACACTTGAGAGAGAGCTACGCGCTCTGAGAATCGCTACTAACAAAATCACAAATTTGAGCATTAAAAGCACCATCCTTCTCCCGCGAGGGTTGCTAACAGAGAGACGGGCTTTATCTTTCGACCATCGGTCGCCGATGTCGGGGACAGATCATTGTTCGGGCACAGGGTTCCAGTACCGTTAGAATTTATCCAGTACCGTTAGAATTTATTCGTAAGGTATTGGAATGAATGGGCGTCTTGGCCTACAGGGTGGAGTAAAGTTAATGAACAAGGGAAATATACTATTTTGAAAATTACAGGGTTGTAAACAAAATCAGTTTACAACCACACGTAGTGAACTAAATAATACTCAATTAGATCAAGTTCACAAATTCAGATCCTTAGTTGTCTTCTTCTTCTTCTTCTTTTGCCCTTTAATTCGTCCAATTTTGAACATAGGCTTCCCCCAGTTTCCTCCATTCGCTTCTGTTTTGTGCTTTCTGTTTCCAGTGTATTCCTCCTATTTTTCTAATGTCATCTCCCCATCTCATCTGGGGTCGTCCTCTTGCTCTCTTTCCTGTCCATGGTCTCCATTGTTGTATCGTGTTGTTCCACCTATTGTCTGTTTGTCTGGCGTTATGACCTGCGAAACTCCATTTTAGCCTGGCTATATGTTGACCTGCGTCTTTGACTTTTGTTTTGTTTCTTATCCAGATGTTTTTGCTTCTTGTCTTTTAATTTTACTCCCAACATTGCTCTCTCCATGGCTCTTTGTGTCTTCACTATCTTATCCATGTTTGCTTTGGTCAGAGTCCATGTTTGGCATGCGTATGTGAGAATTGGGAGTATGCACTGGTCAACCTTAGTCAACCTTCTATATGCGTCTATATTATTTGGTCCTTAGTTGTACCAAATAATATAGACGCATATAGAAGGACATTTAAAATGGGCGATTTGGCCACGGTTACCTATTATACTTAACACTTCTGAAGAGGGCGACTGCATAAATTTAAACCATGGCCGTCGCATCAGCTTAAAACCATATCATCAAAGGTATAGTTAGGGGGAAGTGGGAAAGTAGGAGGATTTCATTGATTTGCAAACTGTCTTTTGTTGTTTTTTTTTCACAGTAAAATCTTTATTTTTAATATATTAAATTGTTAAATTTTAAATCTCTAAAAGGTAGGTATGAAATTTTCAATATTAAAGGTATTTTTTTTTCATCAATGTCAAGGTCAAAACTTTGGATTTCTGTTTCTTTTTGTGGCTTTGTCTAGGTTTAGGGGTAGGTGTTGGATATAATTCTTCGAATGTTCTGTTCTTAATCTCCACTGTTTTGTCCTCATCATCTGTAGCTTTATTATCATACATTACTTCTTGTACCTCTCAAAATGATTCGTCAGTGTCCTAAGAAGAGTATTAAGAATCTTTTGCTTCAATAGCTTTGAAGTTGAATCTGGAATTGTTTTTGTACAGTTTCCGATGAAAGTCTACCACTTGAGCCAGCAACTGGACTTGAGATTGCCAAAGGTAAAGTGTTTGCATCGATCATCACAGCTAACGCTTTAGCTTTGATACATTTACAAAAATGCTTTAACTATACGAAAAATAATTCCTCGGTTATCCAACCATAATTTGAACGATGATAGATGGAGCCAAGCGGACCATTTTTATTCAATCCCTCCTTCATCCTTAACCTTTTAAAAATAAACATCGGTGGAACTTACTGTCTCGCAGCACTCATACAGCAAACTACAGTAGTGGTTTTGACCTCGAAACATGCTTCCTTCCCTTTGGTGCAAGAACACGAGATGATTTGTGCACAGTTGTTATTCCAGTCTCGTCCGTCCACATTGTAGTGTAGTGCTCTATTTTTACTAGTCGCTTCTGGCATTAAGGACAATTGGGGATGTCTCTTTAGAAAACCATATAGCCATTCTTTTCCACATGTTTATTGGCTAAGTTGTTTCTTACATTATTTGATACCGTATATTCACATAATTTTCCGTATTTTGTTTGGGGATAATCCATAAAAAAGATTTGATGATTGAATTACATAATCAGCTAGCATCGCTTTCTGTTCTTCAGAGATTAACTGGTTTTCTTCCTAACTCATTTTTTTGCTGGAAACCGATTTCTCAGGCAATCTTGCAGGGTACCATGTGGAATCGAATAGAGACTAGCTGCTATTCTAATTGAACAGGATTTTTTTGATAACCGCATTTAATGCTTGGTTCATCCCCTCCTCTGTCCAGGAAGAACGGGCTTCTTGGCATCTGTAAATACCAAAATTTCCATTAAAAAACAAATCGTACAATATCGACCGTATATGAGGTAATATCGATTGTTGCGATCGATAATACCCATCACAGACATCAAAGTATATTTTTATCAAATATAGTGCATAACCTCAAAATTATAACAATGCGTATGCCACAATAAATAAACAAGAATATTTTTAAACAAAACAAATTTTTAAAACAGTACCACATAAAAATACAAACCTTATTTTCTGAGGCGAGCAATTTATAAAAAATCGGCTTTTTATAAAAAATGGTTGAGTGCTTAATGGTTACCTGAGTTGATCCTATTGTCTTGACAAGAGTCTCTCAATAAACTACCGAAGTACACAGGGCCGCACTTCAGAAAGTTTGTTATTTAATATATTTCATTGGTAGCTGTGTAGTAAACGATTATAAAAATTTATTAAACTATTTCATATGGTATTTTCGGGTTGTTCAAGTGAATATACTTGATAATTGAACAATTTTTAACATGAAGAAAGTAGTTTTTTTTGTTCTACGTGAATAATTGTAGTATATGGATCTAATTTCAGAAAGGTACTTTCCTTCACACTTTTTACAGGGTTAGGACTGTCAGCAAAAAACTGGCGTGTTTAAAAGTTTTTGCTCTTCCTAATCGGATATCGTTAAAAATGTACAGTAATAATAGTTCTATTTACAGTATATACATACAAACGAATACATAATGTACAAAAAATAGATGAATTGAAAAAAAAAATATAGAAAAATATATACAAGTTAATATTTACAAAAAAAATAACCAAAATATATTTATGAATTCCTTAATACCTAATTCTGTTTTCGCTGTCGCTATCCTCTTCAAGATTAATAAAAATTGGTTTAATTATGTGATTCAAAGTAACATATGAATTTTCTAAGTTCATTACATGGCGTACTGACTTTTTCCAACTTTCTGGGGAGATATCATCAACACATTTCCTTATTCATTCGACTACACTACCACTTAAAGTCGGAGAAACATTTTGTGACCTAACATTTGACTTTAGTTGGTGCCACATATGCTCTATGGGATTAAATAAACAATAGTAGGGCGGAAGCCGTAACACTGTATGTCCTATGTCCTCGGCCAATGCGTCACAAACATATACTTTTTTAATAGAAAATGATTTTAACACTTCTAACAGTTCATTTTTTAAATAACTTTCTTCAAAATATATATCGTTTTCTAACAGGTAGTTTTGAATTTCAATTTTCGTGTTATTTGCACTTGGAGACTTATGTAATTGACGACTGTGGTAACTTGCATTGTCCATTACTATCACACTATTTTGAGGAAGGTTGGGTATAACACAATTCTTAAACCCTTGCTCAAAAAGCTCTGCCGTTGTATCCTCATGGTAGTCCACGCAGGAGTCTTTAATGATCTTTGCAGAAAGCCATAAGGCATTTAGAACCCAACCATTTTCTGATACTGTATGTAAAATTGTTATTCTTCTCCCTTTGTTTGATGGAGTTTTTGTTTGACACCTGTTGGAAGAATCAGACCATTCTTTGGATGGTGTTTCATGAGTGTCAAACCATATCTCGTCCATATAAATTATTGGTCGATCTTGTGTACGGTACTTTCTTATGGAAGTTATATATTCAGTACGCCACTTTTTTAAACGATGGTACTCCATAAGCACTTGCCTTTTGTCAATTGTACGATATCTGAAGCCCAATTTAGACAAAATCCTCCGAAGACTAATGCGGCTACAGTTTATTTATGTATCATCATTAGTAAGCCGTTGTTTTAAAGCATCTAATGTAGGTATCCGTTGCTCTTCGTACATTGTGTAAATTTTTCGTCTTATTAAGTCCTTATCACTTTCGTCAATAGATATTTTAGAACCGGCATCCTTACGCTTCCTTCTTGACTTAATGAGATTTGATGTAATTCTTTTCACTGTGGTTAGAGGTATTTTCGTTAAATCAGATATTTCACTGGCAGCAGTATTAGCAGTACGTCCTCTTGCAAGTAAAGAACTATAATATTGTTTTTACGATTTCTCTAGCGTCAGTAGATAAATGCTGGAACACTGGAAGAAGCACCACCAATGTTTTTCCATGGACGCCACATAATGCTGTTTTATAGGTATAACACTGGTAACACTTGTAACACTTTCAACTAAATGAAATAAAATGTATATTTAAAAATTTCTCATCGGTTTTATATACTTTTACAAATTATACAGAATAGAGGGAACCTGTATAATTATTCCAGGAAATACTTAACGATCAACAAATTTATTGTGGTCATTAAAAGATCAACCATTGATAGTGAAACTCACTGTTAAACTGTTTACAACTTTATGAAATAAAATGTATTCTAATCGTTTTTATAATTTTATACATTTTTTAATCGTTTTTATATTACCAGGAATTTATGATACAAACAAGATAACGACACTCCACAGTAGCTTCAATTTTACCTGAATACTTACCTGCTCAACTAATGTTGACTAAACTAGGGTACTTGCGGTCGGGTTTTATTGCAATTATTAAGCACTCAACCATTTTTCATGAAATAAACTATAATATTAATAAAACTACTAGTGACTTGCCCGTCACATGCGACGGAGGATACAATCAATTGTCACATACAGTCAGTCATTAAATTTTTAAAATAATAAACTTTTTGCAAACCAAGTAAATATAAAGCACTTCTGACCTGACATGTTTTTTATTAATGGAACGCTATATACATTATATGTTAGTATTAATCTAGTTATTTATTTTTTAATCAGTCAGCGGCCTTCTTCAGGTCAATAAAGCAAATGTACCCTATATGTACCTTATGCTTTATATATAAAGCAAATATGTCTATTGTTATCCATAGTGTCATGTGATATGTCGTATGTCATGATACGTTCATTAATAACGAAGATGATGTATAGTGCCCTTTTGGTAGTTTGTTTGGTTGATTGTTTTTTATATCTGAATATATTCGTTATATCCTCCCCTTTCATTTGCTATGTCGCATGATAGGATTCGATCAGTTGTTTGTTTTTTACTTATCCAGAGGCATTCTTAAGTCAATAAATCAAAATTTTGTCTTATGGTAAATCTATTTTTATCCCTAAAGCCTATGATATCTCGTTTGTCGCTATACGTTCATTAGTAATGGATATACTGTGTAGTGTCCTTTTGGTAGTCGCCTTGTTTGTTTTTTCTGTCTTAATATATTCGTTAAATCCGTTCCTTTCATTTAACGCATCACACGCTCCAATACCAAAGGAGATATGATGCAATGTCCTTTTGGCAATGTCGCAATGTGTTTTTTCTATCTCAACATATTTGATACCCCCTCTCATACTGATCTGTATCACACGTCAGGATTTGATGAACTACAAAAAGCTCAAAAAATGAGCAGAAGGAACCTTCGCATTTTCTTATGGGATTTTACATGGGAAATGAAGCAGAAACGGTATAGCAAGCAGTCTTTTTAGAGGTACAGCTTTTACTTAATTTTATTTAATTGTTATTTAATTTTACGTTATTCTGTCTAACTAGATTTAATATTATTAAACTCTATTTACCTTTATTTAGTTTAACTTTAGTAATTTTATTTTACGTACGACCAACGTAAATATACACTCCATAACGCCCGTGGAAAACGACCCATGATATATTATGTTATAACCAACAGAGAAATCATTCATCAAAATAATCGACGTAAGATGCCTCAACTCAGCAGATGGAGGTAGCGACCATAGCCTAGTATTATGTAAAATAAGAATTATCCTGAAATATTTCACACCCAAGAGAGCATCTCCAACACAAACAAAAATCAAAGTCGAAGGACTAAATACGGAATCCACGGAATACCTATACAGAAAAAGAATATGAGAGAAGATCACTGGGTATAAAATATTAGAAAACGATAAAAGCGAGGAAAGCTGCGAAAATTGCGAAAAATATCATAACACAGCAACAGAATCACTTGGAGAGAGGAAAGTAACGAACACTAATATATAAAAAAAAAACACCATGATTTAGAGAGAAAGTTAAGATAAAATGTGAAGAAAAGAAGAAAGAATTTTTTACAAAACAGAACACAACAAACGCAACAGGCATAGAACCACCATAAAGGAATCAGAAATGAAACGAATACTTTAGTTAGACATACAAAAAGGGAACACTGGCGGAGATTCTCAAAACAAATGGAACACTACTTCTACGGAACACAAAAAGAAATATGGAGAATGATCAGAGGACAAAGAAAAGAGATGAACGAACTAATAAAAACGAAACACATTCAGAAGGAAACATGCGCATACCACTTTCGATCTCTGTTGGCTAAAGGTGACGATAATGAACCAACACCAGAGGTGACGACAAACAAAGAAATAAATTATGAATATAAATAAATCATGAAGAAATAAATATTGAGGAGGAAGATGTAAAGGAATCATTAAGGTAATTAAAAACTAGAAAATCACCAGTGGAGGACAGAATACCAAACGAACTCCTAATGTATGGTAGATCAGATCTGAATCAGAATTCCTAATAAATGGAGATCAAGCATCCTAATACCTCTCTTCAAAAAAGGAGACAAATCGGACCCGGAAAATTACAGAGCAATTAATATATTAACACAACACTAAAATTAACAACTGAAGTTATAACAAATAAACTGAATGGAATTATAACACTAGAGGAATAACAACAATATTTTAGGTCGGGAAGATCATGCACCGACGATTTATTTATAATAAGGCCAATGCAAGAGAAATCATTAGAATACAACAAACCGGCATATCGATGTTTCGTGGACCTTAAGAAGCCATTTAACCGGATCAAGTTAAAGGCCGTTATCCACTTATTGTACGCAAGAGAGGAATATTGGAATATCTTGGAATGTTCAAAACGACCGAAAATATCTACCAAAACAACAAAATAAAAGTAAAACTAGAAGAACTAAATGACCATAGTCAAGCTGGCAATAGGATAAGACAGGAAGATTCCCTAAGTCATCTTTTGTCAACCTGATAATGGATAAAATAATAAAAAAAAGGAAGAACTAAAAAAGAATATCAAATATGAAGATTATTTACAACGTATGCTGCACCAGTTTCATATAACCGCCAGAAAATTTAACATGTTAATCTCCAAAAAAGACAAAATGCATGGTTGTAACAGCAAATTTACTAAGATGTAAATTGGAGCTGGAAGGTCAGATAATAGAACAAGTGATGGAGTTTAAATATCTAGGCATCACATTATCTAGCTACGGAAAGTTCGAAACCGAAGTGGAAGATCAAGTGAATAGAGCAAAGAGAGCCACATGAAACAATATGGAGAAATAAAAATATCGGGAAAGAAACGAAAGGTAGAATTTACAAAACAGTCATCAGACCAATAATGACATACGCGGCAGAAACAAGACCTGACACAGAGAGGACAAAAAGGATGTTAGAAACAGCAGAGATGAAAACATTTAGAAAAATTGAATGTAAAACTCTGTGAGACAGAGCTAGAACTAACAAATATACGACGTAGATGCAAGGTGGAGAACATCCAGAACTGGCTAAGAAATAGAAGAGTAGAATGGAACGATCATATAAGCCCAATAACAACAAATAGAGTAGTAAAGACGGTTCCCCAATAGAAAGACGATTAGTAGGAAGTTCACGAAAACGATGGAACGACAAATTACTGGGGGAACATTAAAAAGCACAGTGTCATTTCTACATAAAAAGAAAAAGAAGAAGTAGGATGAGGACTGCTTCTTTGATTTTTCTTTTTTTCATGTCTGTTTCTTTCGTGATTATTGATGGATCTTTCCATTTAGTGGTCTTGCAGTTGCTCCCACATGCCTGAAATTGTTACATTCACAGAGTATTTTATAGATACATTTCCTTGATTTTTCTTGTGTGTTGTTGGGTTTGGTGTTGGACAGGATAGATCTCAGTGTATTGATCTCAATGTTATTGTGATCTTGTACTTATTTCCCATCCTCTTCAGTTTTTCTGATAAGTCCTTTACACGTATTATTGTTGTCATTGAGTCCCTTCTTATGAGTATTTCTGGATTGCTTACGGTGTTTTGTTTTTTTCTTTCTTCAATCTTGTGAAATTCCGTGTTTATAAATGACAATGAAAAGATATTGTTCTTTTAAATATCGATAGATCATATTGATGGACCAAATTACAATATTATGAGCTTGCTGGAGCTCTCTTTTAATAGCTGGATCAGTCATATAGGGGTTTCTCCGGGTAGTTAATGTTAAAAAGCGTTCTTGGACATTGGTAGTATTTCTGGGTCTTCCGCTTTTTGGACGATCGCTAACAGAATCCGTCTCTCGATATTTTTTCACAATCGGAGACCCATCACTCTGATTAACTCCAACCCGGACAGCAACGTCGACTTGTGTGTGGCCTTCCTCAATCAAAGTAACGATTCTAGCTCTGTTGAACTTAGATATCACTTGTCTATTCATATTGTTCACTACAAAGTGAATAAAACGCAAACCACTTTTTATAAATATCGGTTTCCGAAAACTGATGAACGCAATATGAATACTGAGAATCTCCGCGACTATTAAGAAACAAAAAACAAGCAATAAAATACATTATTTTAGTAGACAAAAAAAATCAGTGCAAAAAATTTCAAACGTTCAGTGGCGTTATAGATAATATGCAAAACATTTTTGAGTGTGTGTATTTTAATTATTGATGTATTGTGTTAAATTTTATTAAAACAAAACAAAATGACGGTATTAGATTTTGATTTGATACAGAGCAGTAACAAGCCGCATATACATACGAATTTCGATCTCTTTAGATCTCCTCAGTACGGTATAGTTACTACTCCATATCAAACCAAAATATTTTCCCGTCGTAGATTATAGTTATTAAAAATAACTATTTACGGACGTAACTACGCCATCTAAGAACAAAAAGAGAAATCATACGATTTCTACCTGGCGAAATCGAATTCAAATATAAGCCACCGTGCCCCCTAAAACAACAAAATTTGGAGTGCAATTTTTAGACTCCCTCGCCGATTCATTCATCAAATTGTTTACTTCGCAAGTTTTAGGGGGCACGGTGGCTTATATTTTAATTCGATTTCGCCAGGTAGAAATCGTATGATTTCTCTTTTTGTTCTTAGATGGCGTAGTTACGTCCGTAAATAGTTATTTTTAATAACTATAATCTACGACGGGTAAATATTTTGGTTTGATATGGAGTAGTAACTATACCGTACTGAGGAGATCTAAAGAGATCGAAATACGTATATGCGGCTTGTTGCTGCTCTGTATCAAATCAAAATCTAATACCGTCATTTTGTTTTGTTTATTTACTTCATTTGGAGTACCAGAAATCGAATTCACTACGAATATAGGCCATGATGAACGGCATTTGGAGTGCAATTTTTAGACTCCCTTGCCGATTCATTCATCAAGCTGAATTCGATTTCGCCAGGTAGAAATTGTATGATTTCTCTTTTGAAATGAAATTAAAACAGTTTATAGGTTTTAAGAATTCGATCAAGTCAGCTACGTATTTAGATTCTCCTAGAAGTTCTTTTAATGTTTTTGGAATGTGGTGATAGCAGTATTTTGATTTGTACAGATTATACTTAGAAATTAAAATATTAAATTAGCCAATAAATGAACTGTTAACATGGCCTTTGATTATGACATCCGAAATCGAGAACGTTTAAGAATAGAGCATTTCCGAATAAACATATAATATAAGATTAGTAGTCTCACTGGGAGATCATAAAACCAACATATAGATAAGACATATATATACTCAGTGACATTAGAACTTTTACTCCCAGAAGGAATAATTTGTTGAACTTAATTTTTTGGCAACATTGTAGATTTATATCAAGAATGAAACGATAACGTTGTCTAGTATACGTCTAGGCAGATGACAAAAATGAGACAAAATGAGATGATCGTCTGCTTGTGGCACCTCGTTCCAATCAACTTAAACTATGTGTATTAACTGTTCCAGAGTCTGTGAAGGATGGTGCAAAGTGGACAGTCTCCTTTCCATCATATCCCATACATGTTCGATAGGATTTTAATCCGGAGCACAGGGTGGCCACGGCAACACATTAACGCCAGCTTCTTGGAGAAAGTCCATAGTTTGACGAGCAATATGGGGACCCGCGTTATTTTGTTGAAAAAGGACGTCTCGACGGTCGTCGAGTTAAGACAATAAAGTGGTTTGTAAGATGTCATCAACATAATGCGCAGTTTTCATATTGCCTCGAATAAACACAAGTGGAGATCGGCTACCATAGGCAATAGCCTTTCAAACCATTTCTCCAAGAATTCTGTGTACATGCCTCTCAACAGCAAACCCGATATGTCGTCGTTCTTCACGGTGGCGCCTTACCATCCTACGACCATCATGCATTCCTAAACAGAATTGTGATTCATCGCTGAATGCTACATTACGCCATTCTGCCACCCAATGCTGCCGTTCTTCTCACCAATTCAAACGTTGATGGCAGTGGTCCGCAGTCAAAGGAAGCACTTGTCGTGGTCTGAATGAAACCAGTAAAAAGGTTCGAATGTGACGGTATAGTGTACGCATATTAATAGGTCTACTTACAACTCCAAACCATTGGTCAGCAAGTTAACGCGTAATAGCAAAACGGTCTCGCAGAGCCAGTCATCTAAAGTGCTTATCTTGACGCTCTGTGGTACGCCTCGGTTGACCAGCTGGTCTTCTTCGTATTACTCTACCTTCGTTTGTCCACACACGATAGACATGCATAACCGTGATTGCCGTACAATTAAAACAATGGCCAATTTCGCGATACGATAAACCCATATCTTTATACGCAATAATTCTACCCCTGTCAAAATCACTAACATGGTGGTAATTTTGGTGTTTTCAAATTCGAGGCACTTTTTTACACTGAATACAACTAGACTGAGGAATAATAAATAAAAATTTTTGTACCAACCGGTTTTCACAAATCTATCTCTTCACAAAAAAATTTGAAGGTAAAACTTTATTTTTACAAAAAGTAGAAAAGATAAAACATTGGTGTTGTTATCATAGTATGTTTTAAATATAGTCATTATGTTGCCAAAAAGTTAAGTTCAAAAAATTATTCCCTCTGGGTGTAACACTTCTAATGTCACTGAGTATAAGAGTCTAAGGAAATAAAGACGGTTAGAACGTAGTTAGCAGCAATAAACATAGGTTGTAAAGAAAAATTATGAACTAGTTTACTATCTATTCGAATTCTAATTAACAACGGAATCGTGCTTAATATTTGAAGAAAAGGCAAATATCTAGAAAGTAAAAGGAGTATAAAACAATTATTTTTATATACATTTCCTTTATTTAGTTTTTTCCGTTAAGAAACTATTGGAAATCATTTAACTATAGCCATTTTTTATTTCGAGTACTTTCGAAGTATTGATTATGTATTTTGTATAATACGTTACCTTTATGAAAAGATATTTAATGTGAAGGAGAAATTGTAATACAATAATGACTGCTTAATCAAATATTTATATCGCTATTTCTTTGATACCGCTATCTAGACAATGCCTATGAACTTGGCGAGATATTAAGGAAATATTTAACGAACTATTGATCCATTATATCTAAATATACAACAATAATCGCAGCAAGAGCAAGAAAGTTTTAAAATATTTAAATTAAGGACATTCCAATTACGGGTATTTCTGGTTCTGAAAATAATCCTTGCAAGGAAATTCACGGAATAGGTTAATTACAATGTAGGTGTCTTTTACCTTATTTTTAGAATCCGGGGTAGGTATTCTTTCTAAATATTGCATTTGATCTATTTTATTAAGATCAATAATTCTTTAAATACAATTTTAAACATTAGATAGCTACAGATACGTGTCCGATTGATGTTTGTTTTTTCATATTAACGTGTCGTCTTTCATTATGTGCATCTAGTATTAAGTACTCTGGAATAATCATATACCTGTCCAAAAGTTCCATAACTTGGTATTCTTCGTTGAAGAAAATGCGTAAAACTCATACACATATACCATATCCGCATATTTTTCGTTTATGAATTGACAAGGAATATTATAGTAATGTGTTATATCAACCAGTCTAGCCAGCGTCGTGTTTTAAGGCTAAAAAACCTCCTAATAGGAATATGGCGATATCTAAAATAAAAGGAAGGAGTCCCCAGGTGGGTAGACCATACAGAAATGCAAATCCCACTCCTTTGGAAAAAAGGACAGCTTCATGGAATCTGAGGGAAGCAAGAAATCGCTAAAAACCACACGATTGAACATCGCCACTTTGAGTATAAGGTCCTTAAGCAAAGATGAAAAAGTCTACGAACTCGAAGAAGACATCAAGGACTTAAAATGGGACATAATTGGTCTAGCAGAGGTAAAAAGAAAAGGGGAAGAGTGCATAACACTGGAGTCCGGTAATATAATAAGATACTATTACCGACTAATATAAGATATATTACAAACGGCGAGAAGAACAAAGGCGTAGAATTTCTAATGTCCAAGAAATATGCATATAAAGTAGAGCAATTCGTAGGAATATCTGAAAGAATTGCAATGATTAGGTTAAATGTAAACGAGAACATCTCCTTGAAAATTATTTAAGTATACGCTCCAACCGCAGCACATCCCGATGAAGAGATAGATGAATTCTATAAAAAAATTGCAGAAAATAGCACGAATTATCACAGCACGTATACGATGATAATAGGAGACTTCAACACTAAGATCGGACAACGACTTGAAAAAACCGAAAACTTATATAGGACAATTCGGCTCTGGAGTTAGAAACGAGAGAGGAGAAACCTCGGTTAACTTCCTACAAGCCCACACATAGGTACTATGCAATGAACACATTCTATAAGAAAAAACCTCAAAGAAAGTGGACGTGGCTATCCCCAGACGGAAAAACACGGAACAAAATAGATTACATACTGAGTAACAAAGAGGATATCATATAGGACGTAATAGTTATAAATACGGCGTCAGTAAGTAGCGACCACCGAATGGTTAGAGCCAAATTAGAGATAAAACAATAAAAATTTAAATAAATTTAGAAAAACTTGAAATATAGACACAGTAAACTAAAATCTAATACAGAACAATATAAAAGCAAGTTAAATCCCGCGAAAGTATTAAATCTAGATAGACTTAGCTTAAATGAAATCAATGAAGTCATAACAAAAGAACTATTAATGCAAGCTCAGAAGTGGCAACCGCTAACAGAAAACGAAAATCCAAAATAAGTGAAGAATCACAAAACATGCTGAAACAAAGAAAATATCTTCTGGGACAAAACAAAAGAGACACTGCAGAATTTAAGAAACTCAATCGAGTCATAAGAAAACAGATAAAAGAGGACATTAAGTCCGAGGACAACATCAAGAAGACCATATAGAAAAAATAGAGAAACATCGAAGTCTTAAATGCACCAAACCGAAACTAGGAAAGAAAAACATAATAACGATTAAAAATGAACAAGAACTACGACAACTAGAAAAAAGTAAATCTGATATTGCAAAGTCAATTGAAAAGTTCTACGCCGATCTGTACCGTTCCAGAAATGATCCCCCTAACTCTTCAAAGCAGAACTTAAAAAGGCAGATAACAAATGTCAACTCAGAAGTGATGCCCGAAATAAGCCACGAAGAAATAGAAAGAGCAGTAAAAGAAATAAAATGGAATAAATTTCCTGGAAGCGATGGAATTCTAGTAGAAATGCTGAAGGAAGGCGGAGAAGAAGCCATCACATATCTAAAAATATTATTTAATAAATGTCTATTCCAAGACAACATACCCAAACAATGGAATATTGCTAAAACAATACTAATACACAAAAAGGGAGACACCACAGACCCGAAAAATTATCGACCAATTTCACTTCTTTCCCAACTTTACAAAACCTTTACAAAGATTATTACAAACAGGTTAACAATTAAATTTGACGGATAGCAATCAGTAGAACAAGCCGGATTTAGAAAAGGGTACAGCACCTGTGACCGTCTATACACTTTAAAAATCCTAATAGAAAAGACTAACGAATACAATCTCCCATTTTATCTGGATTTTATGGTTATGAAAAAGCTTTTGATAGCGTAGAACTGTGGGCAATAGAAAAAGCATTAGTCAACAATCGGATCGACTCCAGGTACAGAATTTTAATACATAATATTTACGAACCAGCTGAAATGATAGTGACATTGGGTGATGGAATCGAAACAAGACCAGTAAAAATCAACCGAGAAGTAAGACAAGGAGACACAATATCTCCAAATTTATTTACAGCTGTGCTAGAAGATACCTTTAAGTCAAGAGACTGGGAAAATAAGGGAATCCCTATTAACGGAAGATACTTGAACCATCTTAGATAACGCAGATGATGTAGTACTAATAGCTGATACGTGGAATGCACTGAATACGATGATTGAGGAGCTACACACAGAATCCCTAAAAAAAGGACTGAAAATGAATTTCAGCAAAACTAAACTAATATCATACAAAGATAACAAATCTATGATAAACATCGAAGGGACAGAGATAGAACACGTAGGTGAATATACATATCTGGGCCAAAAAGTCAAAGTAAGCAAAGAAAATCAGACTACCGAAATAAGCAGACGTGTAAAAATGGGATGGGCAGCATTTGGAAGGCTCTTATACGTACTTAAAAATAAAAATATACCTCAAAGACTGCGAACCAAAGTGTCCAATTCCAGTATCCTACCTGTGCTTACATATGAAGCTCAAACCTGGACATTCACTAAAATAAACATGGATAAGATAAAAAAACTCAGAGAGCTATGGAACGACATATGTTGGGCATCTCACTTAAAGACCATAAAACCAATGAAGACATTCGTAATAGAACAAAAGTAAAAGATGCTGTCGAACAGGCAGCTAAACTGAAATGGAAATGGGCTGGACATAACGAACGTCTTACGAATGACCGATGGAATAAAGAAATCGGGAAATGGCGGCCATATGAAGCCAAAAGACCACAAGGAAGACCGCAAATGCGATGGAGCGACGATATTCAAAGAACTGCAGGGTCAATGTGGAAACATCTTACAAACAACAGGGATGAATGGCGAGAATTAGGAGAGGCATATATGCGGCAATCCGAATAGAAAAAAGGGATTTAAAAAATATATTATATTCTATTGCGTTATTAGCAAAAAAATTATTCTATATACCGATTCGAAACTTTGTCTATGAATGCCGTATTGTGTCAAATTACCGAAAATGAGGAAACAATTTTCCCTGCTCATGGTACCAATATTTTGTACGGCATTAGGTCGCAGGTAATTATTCTTGTATTACCTACCTAAGTTATAAATGCCGTAAAAAAAATGTTCGGCAAAAAAACTTACCCCCTTGAGTAGTAAGTTTATCTTTCCTGTGACTGACATGTACCGATAAGGCATGGTCTCTAAAATTGGTTTTAAATATAGCATTTTTCATATAAAAAATCTTGCACGTCATTCAAGATTTACATCGTCAGAACCCCACAGCGTTGCTATAACATCAGAATAGTTAGTAAGTGAGAAATTTTTAAAATGTCAACTATTTGTCAAACTGTTATATTAACAGTAAATACACTTAGTTTTAAGACTACTGCAACACATTAAAATACATAAGAAAACAATTTATAATACAAAATGATATATTCTAAATTTTAAAGTTACCTCTTTTAGGGCTTTAATAGTAAAAACGTTTCGCCATTATTTCTTGTTCAAAATAATCTTTCTTATATGAAAGCTTATTAGCTTTCTACAGACTATTTATTGGTTTTGGCATATCACAATCACAATACACAACAATAATTAGTTTTTAAAGCTATTAATCTAAATTTAATATGTATTTATAAATACAATTTATTAATATAGATTATATTATGATGAAATTGTGTAAGAAATGAAAACATAAACAAAATTCCTACTGTAAAAAAGCGGCAACACTTTATACACTTTTGCCACACGCTTAACTGTCAATAAAATTTGAAGTATTTCCGTATCAGTAGCGTACAATTGTCTAATATATTTAATTGAAATAAATACAATTTATTAATATAGATTATTATTATAATTAAATTGTGTACGAAATTAAAACATGAACAAAATTCCTACTCTAAAAAAGCGGCAACACTTTATACACTTTTGCCACACGCTTAACTGTCAATAAAATTTGAAGTATTGCCGTATCTTGTCTAATATATTTAATTTTTTATTTATTATTGAGTTCATGGACGTATAAATAAAGATTTAAAACCGTCTAATTGTTCGATAGTGTTTGGGTTGTTGTAACCAAAATCTTGGCCTTTTATACGGAGAGAATCAAAACTAACAAAAAGTCTTTATTTATACGTCCATGATTGAGTTAATGTCTCGACAACTAAGATCATTGGCATGGTACAGTCAGGTACCTAGTGTAGTGTGTGTGTGTGCGTGTGTGTGTGTGTGTGTGTGTGTGTGTGTGGTGTGTGTGTGTGTGTGTGTGTGTGTGTGTGTGTGTAGAGTAATTGTCTTGACTTAGCAAAGTCGACGTCATTGTCTTTGCTAAGAGACGCTAATTGTATCCGAACGTATCGCACAAGGATAGAAATTATTTTCATTTATTAATTTTTAATAAACGAAAATTTCTCCACCCAGATGAGATTCGAACTCACGACCTTTAGATTTAAAGGTAGGCGCTCTTACCACTGAGCCACAGAGGGGGTTGAATATATTTAATTAAAATTATTATTTTGTGGATTAATATAATTATTAATTATTAGACTTAAATAGTTATTTCATAAAATTTATATTATTAATAATAACAAATGTTTTTGGTTATTTAATCAATATAATTATAAAATTTCCAATATAATGATGATTATCTATATTTTTCTGATTATTACACCATGTTGACGCCTATGAAAGATCGAGCAGTTCCGTATGGGTTTCGTATTATTAGCTGTGTTAGGAAAATTTGAACACTTAAAGTTGATGTTTGTATAAATATGATTGTTTATGATTTTGTATTAAATATGATGTTGTATAAATCGTGACGTGCCAGTGTTTTACTTTGAAAAATGGTTATATTGCAGTATTGTTTTATATGTGTTTCATTCTGGATCAAATTACCCATTAAAAATCTCCCATGGGCTTGTAGACTTACAGTCCCAATCAATAAAATTATACTTGTTTCTATTAAAATGTGTAATGTAACTTACAAATATTGAAATTGACTGAACTTTGAATCTACAATAATTTTGTAAACAGCGATAAACATTAGAAAGTTATATATTTGGTGTGTTAGGTACATAGATATGTTAATACTATTAATAGTTAATAATCGAAGTAACGGTATATTCCAGAAAATATATTATTATTTTAGGATGACAAAAATATTCTTTTGATACTCAGATTTATGAATAATCAAACTTTCTTTGAAGACAATCCAGAATATCCAATGGTTCTTTCCTGATTACAGTTATTCATTATCGTCGAATTTTAGAAATTTTTACATTTTTGTGGTATGTATAATTACTTGATTACACAAAATATTAATATTTCATTCATTAATATTTGATATATTATTTTATTTATTTATACACACAGGATAATCTGTGAAACAACCTATTTTATCTAATTTATGACTTCGTCTTCATTAACAATATTGTAGATTGATTTAATTATGATTCAAGTAATTATTCAGTATAATCGGAAAGACACTTACAATAAATTCATGTTTGGTCTCAACAAAATTGCAGAAATTATATAGACAGCGGCGCACCCAGGGGGATTTGGGGGTTAAAACCCCTTCCCTAGGACCCTATTCCGACACTGTTATTTACAAATTTTAAGGACTTAAAATGATGGCGGTAGCATAAAAAAATTTCGGTGCCCCCCCCCAGAGGAAAATTCTTGGTGCGCTACTGTATATAGAAGTTTGATACATTGTGGATTTGGATGCAGTTTTAGTTTACCGTTTTCAATATTTAGCCAATTTCGACATTTCGCCATAATAACGATTGTGTTAAACATGCATTAATCTCATCCGTATATGTAAAGAGAGGAATAACCGGTAATGTCTGCCTGTCTCTAAACTAACAATTGTTCACTACTAACACATGCAAAGTAAAACTACGTGAAACAATAATTCAAAGGTTTAATGTTTATATTTTTGAAATTGTATAATAATTTAAAAATAAACTCATAAAACATGGTTACTCGATTTTCATTAAATAATGAAATTTATTTAAAATCATTACTTTTAATTTAAGATGTTAAAATTGAATATTTAATATTATTCGTTATTTACGGAAATATTAAGTGAAATTATTTCAGCTCTCCGCAATGCTTAGAACAACAACTGTAAGTTGTGCCTACATTTGGCGCAACTCAACGACTGTAAATTATTACTTTTATAGTGCTTACTTTTTTCATATATACGATAAAAATATAATATGGAAAATTATATGGATTTAGTATAGGTTAGATCAATTAGATTGTAACATTCTCAGTAGATTTTAAAATTTGAGTTCATTTAGAACTTCAAATTTTAATGGCAATTCAGCGTGTGGCAAAATTGTATAAAGTGTTGCCGCTTTTTTAGAGTAAGAATTTTGTTAATGTTTTGATTTCTTACAGAATTTGATCATAATATATTATATAATAATAAAATGTATTTATAAATACATATTATATTTAGATTAATAGCTTTAAAAACTAGTTATTGTTGTGTGTTGTGATTGTGCTATGCCAAAACAACTAAATAGTATGTAGAAAGCTGATAAGCTTCCATATAAGATAGATTATTTTGAATAAGAAAAAACTAAAACACTAACTATTCTTATGTTTTGGCAACGCTTTGGGGTTCTGACGTCGTAAATCTTGAATGACGTGCAATAATTTTTGTATGAAAAATTTTATATCTGTCATCTGTCCTTGGAAACTTATATCGCTGAAATTTATTTAGAATATCCAATTCTTCTTGGTCTTATGAATTATGAATTGCTGTGGCTATTTCCATAAACCAACTTGGCGTAATCGGCCTTTGGTCTATGTTGGTTCACCTATCTGCATCATTGAGAATTGTTGAGGCCGGAAAGTATGTGTTTATGAGTTCTCTAAGACTTTTCTTTTTGATTTTCGTAAATTTGTCATTAGCGTTCTTTAGTAAACATACTTCTTTAATGGTAGAACCATAATTTGCCAGAATT
>OU898278.1:55526188-55542186 GCA_918026665.1 Diabrotica balteata | reverse complement strand
CGAAAATCTTTCTTTTAACAATACTGCTCGAAAAACAGAAGTATTCTAAATACCTTGGAGTGACTTTAAACAGAATCCTATTTTACAAAAAAAAAATATTAAAAATACTGACCCCAAGATAAGCACTCACAGAATACAGTAAAATCCTGAACTTCCATCTACCAGGATGTACCCTAGTTAGAAACAAACAGCTATTCTGAAACCCACTATGGAATCTTGCTTAACAGCTCACTGATGATGGCTTGTTACTAGGTGCCAAATGGTTGGAACTGTGGAATAAAAAAGCTCCCTGCTATCTACGAGATTTATTTGATAAATTGATAATGATATTCACATGAGACATGCTATCTGTTCAGAAAATCTATATAAGTATGAAAAACTTCTGACACAAAACTGCAACTATGGAGTTGCAAGCCGATCTGGTGAAAGAATGCGAGCTGAGAGCATACCCTGACGACCCAATGGACTTCTTCACTCCAACATCCATGTCTCTTGAGTACACACTATATATTTTTAAAATGTTTTATAGTACGACCCTGTATTTTTATATGCCACAGATATACAAAATTATAATAAAACAATCTTTACTATTTTGTTTAAAATTGTGTACCCAAATAGTTTTAAAACATACTTACATGTTTGTTATGGGACTCTATCTTTTTACTAGTTTCAACATTCCAAAGCTTGACTATTTTATCATCTGATGAAACAGCAATTTTTTTAGAAGGACTCCAATTTCTGTTTATGCTCACTGATAATATTCTAAAACAATTTAATTTCATGTATATATATATATATATATATATATATATATATATATATATATATATATATATTTGTGTGTGTGCAATGTATGTGTACATTTATCATTTTCGGAATGGAAATTGGAATGAAAAAATATACAAATTTAATTATAATTAAGTTAGTGTTTTATTGCCAAAAAACATTGTTAAATTGTAGAGTGCCACAATTATGAAAGTTACATTTTTAACTAAAAATAATGTGTGACATTTTGATTTCTACTCCGGAAATCATTTTCAAAAAGATTATTTTAAAAGTTCTGCGAAAATGTATAACCAACATGTGTGGTGTTCAACATTAATAGGTTGTTCAACAACAAGATTTACGTTACTGTTTTAAATATTTAGTGTATTTTAACGAAATTTGTAGATCAAGGTCAAGAATTTGAATAAATTGTGGAAAAAGTTAAAAGAATATTGTTTTCAGATCGGAGGTTCAACATTAACGACCTTACTTTACGTATTCCTGAGGCTTCCCATACCACAATTCATATGATATTAACAGAAAAATTAGGAAATCACAAAGTGTGTGCGCGGTGAATACCACGACTGCTTACAGTAAGGGTGTTTCACTTTACCCCCGAAACCAAGTAGCGTCACTCAATTTCGCCGAAGCCGAAGAACTTTAAACAAAGGCAGTCTGCTGGGAAGGTCATGCCAACCGTCTTTTGGGACAGAAAACATTACTGTTAATCGACTTTTTACCTCATGGAACAATAGTTAATTCTGACAGATATTGCATAATTTTAAATAGACTGAGACGAGCGATACAGAACCACCGTCGAGAACGATTGTCCGGTGGCGTGAGAACTTCGCCATGATAACTGCTGAGAGATTTTGGTTGGACTGTTGTGCCACATCTCCCCTACAGTCCGGACCTAGTACCAAATGATTATCACTTATTCCCAAAATTAAAGGAACACTTGGGTAACTTACGCTTCAGTACCGATGAGAAAGTAAGAAGAGGTTACTCGATTCCTTAAAGGATTGGTCATGGAATTCTATAACATGGGGATAGAAAATTTGGAGCATTGTCTGCAAAAGTGTTTGGACAGAAAGTTAGTTAAGATATTTGTTCCTCTGAAAAGGTTTACATCTGGTAAGTTCCCTCGCTGGGCAACGCCACATTTGAAAATACTTATATTAAATCAAATTAACGGCTCACAAAAATTCAAGCAAATTTAGTTTCTTTGCAACATGCAATTATATTGCATTTTCAGCTTTGAGATTGATTAAAAGTATAAAGAACCAATATGAAATCCTTTTGGAATTTTGTAAATATCAAGAAAAGAGACAAAACTGCCCAAATTTTTCTTCTGCTTATGTTGTTATGAGTTGTTTGTAACAGTAAATTTACAGTTTTTATAAAAAATTTCTGTCAGGTAGCCAAGCCAGGCAAGATGACAACTCGCATTTCGCTTCACTACCAAAATGCTCTACTGGAAGTGTGTTCCGAATCCTTGCCCAGTGTACAGAAAAATAAAAGGGTAGTTGTTTAAAATTCTAAATAAATCTGCTGCATAGACTATAATACGCAAATGTCCAATCAGCCTATTGGGAGCAGAAGATAAGGGCTTGCGGCTTGGTGATACTCCTCCATAGACTACTGCTTATTGATATTTTTTGCTTGGCAAGTAATAGTCAATAGTTTTTTTTTCTTATCGTGGTATTAGTGTTGTTTTGGAACTAGTGATGTAAAAAAACGTGTTTTTTTTTTAATTCTAAAAAAAAAACGAAAAAAAAAACAATAAAAAAACGCGTTTTTTTTTGTTTTTAATTGTTTTTTATTAGTTTCTCAACGTAATATTAACAATATCAATATTAGGAGTTGTTTGTAAGCCTAAAAATCACCCAATATTTCAATATTATATCCAAAACATCTAGAAACTCAGTGTTTGACATTCCTTTTTAAAAAATATTGAAACATTAAACCCTACTGCATTAAACCTTACTGCATTTATCTATTATTTTTTTACATAGTTGCTTTTGGGGAATCACCGAAATTTAGCAGGACGCTCGTATTCGTTGGCGCTGAGAAAACCGGGGAATTACCTGGTGTTGCAGGTGTGCCGGAAATATTTGTGTTTAGTGCTTATTTAAGTGTGTTTTAAATAAATTAATTATTGTTAATTATATTTTCTGTGTTTTATGATAATAAATTATTTGTTACCTACTGTAGTGACATTAGTGACAAAAACTGAATGTTTATAATGTTCTTGTTCTTCGCGGGAATCACGGGGAAGAAAAAGTTGCAAAGTAAGTTCCCTGTTTAAAATGCTAAAAACACAGAAAAAAAAAACTCCTCAATAGAGTGTACTTTTTGTACACTTCAACTATCAAAAAATGGGACTCGTTTATTGGAACATATTAAAAAATGGTTAAAATGTCCAGAGGAAGTTAAAATAAAGTATGGAGTGACGGAGAGAAAACAACGAAACATTGGACTATTACAAACAATACATGAAAAAAGGGAGGAAAAAGTTAAAGGTATGTACCAAAGCTCTAAAATATTTCCAAATTTCCCTCTTCTTTATTTAGTAGAAATTCCTAAAGATAACCTTACTTTACAGACGGGAATTTTATTTACAGAAAAACCGAAATCACAATCTAACGAGGTGTCCGCATTCATGGATAAAATGACACCTGAACAAAAAGTAAAAGCTGATGAACTGCTTAGCCGGGCTATCTATTCAAGTCAAGCACCACTGGCTTTAGTAGAAAATATACAGTGGCAGAAGTTGTTTAAATTTCTCAGACCTGCTTATCAGATATCAACCCGACACCTTGTATTAGGCCCACTATTAGACAGTGAGCACCTACGTGTAAAGGCTATGGTTTCGGAAAACATTGGTAAGATTTAAGTTTTACCATATTTATTAAAATTTATTGTGTTTCGGCCCTTACTCTGTGAAATCCTGCGTAATAAAAATAAATTAAATATTTTTTAGAAAATTCACAAATTACATTAGTTTTAATAATAATCTAATACGGTTCCAACCGGTTTCGATGCCATTGCATCATTACCAAGGAGTGTTGTACAAAATGATGTAATTTGGCATTGACTCTGGTTGGAACCGTATTAGTTCATTAAAACTAATGTAATTTGGGGAATTTTGGAATTTTTAAAAAGATATTTAATTTACTGTTATTATATTTATTAAAACATTGACAATATACAGGCGAGCCGCTGTAAAATTACCACTGAACAACGTACTACGGACGAAGTTTAACAGGAAAGACCTTGAACAGCAACCAGATGCGGTACAGTGTTATATTATATGTTATATTGTATATTATAATATATGGCCAAAACCCTTGGTGCAGTAATACGTGAAATCGGTCCGAAAGGTATTTGGTATAGTCACAGACAATGCAGCAAACATGAAAGCTGCTTGGGCCTTGATTGAAAATGATTTTGATAATAACATTTTTACCTATGGATGCTTTGCTCATTCTCTTAATTTAATATTTACCCATCTCAAAAATTTAACAAGTCTGAAATCGTTTACTGCCGAGACTGTTGCCCTTACAAAGGCCATCCGACAAAGCCACATATTATCTGCGTGGGTAAAGGAAAAACAAAACAAATTAAAAATAAGTTGCAGTCTTAAACTCCCAGTGCCTACCAGATGGGGATCATTAGTTCTTTGTCTACAATCATTGCTTGCTAACAAACAAATAATAAAAAGGATGGCTATCAATGAAGAATTTGAAAAGGCAGTAAGCAAACACCCATCTTTTAAAAAAAATGCTCTAAGCGATATATTTTGGGACCGGGTACAAGGATACATTATGCTTCTGGAACCAATTGCTAACACAATTACCTCTGTAGAAGGTGACACACCAACGATTTCAAAATGTCTGCATTTATTTAAAAAATGGTTAACACCTCATTAGAAAATGTCACTAAAAGTCCATTGCTATCCAAAGAGGAAGCAGATACAAGGGCAATTTTTGAAAATTGGAAGAAGTTTGCTATTTATAGTGTTCATTTTGTAGCTAACCTTTTGGATCCAAATTATCGTGGCTGCGAACTTAGCTCAGATGAGATGGTAAATTTTTTTTAGGTTATAGTGGGTTTTATTTATATTTATATTAATTTTTTTATTTAATGTAGACTGATGCGACAGAAGTCATACACAAGGTAGCACAGAAGATGCCAGATGTCAATGAAGCAGCTGTCTTAGCTGACATTGTCAATTTTATTGCAAAAGAAGGACTATTCAAAAAGGCTTTTCTATGGAATGAGGACACAATTGCAGCTATCGGCCCTATTGCCTGGTGGAGTGGTGTTTGCTCAAATACTGCACTCTCCAAGTTGGCGATTCGTTTTCTAGAGTTGCCAGCGACATCAGCAGCATGTGAAAGATCCTTTTCTTCATATTCAGGAATTCATACCAACAAGAGAAACAGGCTGACCAATACTCGAGCGTCAAAAATCGTGTATGTGGCTCATAATTTAAAATTAATGGCTGAACTACAGCCAAGTGAATCATCCAGTTCAGAATCAATTGCTGGCCCTAGCTTCACAGTCAATCCTGCATTAGAATCTGAACCGGAACCAATGATAATATCCAATTTAGATCAGTCGAGTCTGTCGTTGAAAGTGATGAAGAGGAAGCTTCAGAGTTTGAAGAAAATGCAGATAGCGACGGGACGGATCAGTGTTCATTTAAGGGATTCGGTTAATTAATTGAACCTTTTCAATCATTAAGACATTGTTTTTTTTATTTGATAAATTTTTATTACTTATTTTTGCTTTTATTTTGCAAGTTAACGAATAAACTCTTCTTATTTTGTTTATACCCATGGTCTTTTTATTTAAAGGATTTATATGAAATTAATTATGAAACGAAATAATAATTATTTTGTTATAAAATTATACAGAATATTATATTTATTATATGTTTTTGTCATTAAATAAACTGTACCCACTTAAAAAAAAAAATGAAGGCTTCATTTTTTTTTGTAATAAAAAACGGTTTTTTTAAAAAAACGTTTTTTATTGGTTACATTACTATTTGGAACTAACGAGTATGGCAGAAAAAGGAAAACGTCTCTCTATCAAAAAAGTAGGCAAGACTTAAGTGAGCATATTGCTACAAAATAATGAAGAGGTCAAAAATTTGTTTGAAGAGGGTGGTATCATTTACCAAAAAAAATTTCCTAAAACCATCATTTCTTGTGGATCAAACCATGTTTAATTGGTTTTTTAAGGCTCGAAATATGAACTTGCCAATATATTTGGGCCTATAATTCAATCAAAAGCCCTCAAAGTTGTACAATGCCTAGGACTAAGTGACTTCCAGGCATCAAATGGTTGGTTAGAAAGATTTCATCATGGACATGGTATTACTTACAAGACATGTTAATGTCAAACGAGATTCAAGGGATGTTAATGTCGAAATCATGAAATCTTAGAAAGAAAAACTGTTTGCTATTTTAAAGGATATGCACCAAAAGATGTGTTTAATATAGGCAAAACCGGTCTCTAAAAAAAACATGCATTGAAAAATTACAAGTTTACTGGAAAAAACTGCAGAGCAACAATTTTGTTCTATGCAAATATGGAAGGTGAAATGGAGTAACCACTTATCATAGGAAACAGCAAGAATCCTCAATGATTTAAGGGGACACAAGTTGATACATTGCCTCTTAAATGGGTCTCCAAGAAAAAGGCATGGATGACATGGCTCCACAAATTTGACACAAAGATGAAAAAGAAGAATAGAAAAGTGTATTGTTTCTAGATAATGCTAAATCTCACTTCAAGATTGCACTAGATAATGTTAAATTTATTTTTCTTCCAACTAAGACTACCTCACATAGCCAACCCTTGGACCAAGGCATTATCCAAAATTTCAATGCCAATAGTAAAATAATAATAATAGTAAACTCATAAAAAATCCAAAATTACTCTAAACAGGTTTCAAAGCTATATGAAAACTAAAAACATAATTAATTAAGATCTAACAACCAGTAAACTGTGTGAAAAATATAAGAACAATATTAAAGAGTCACCAAATAATATTCTAGGTCCAGAAAGGGTACCACCATGTAATGACTGGTTCAATCCTGCTACACAAAAGGCTATCAATTGAAACTATAGGGAAATACATGCATATTTAGAGGAGCTTCTTGGCAAATATCAAAAGAGATTTTATGTCTGGTTGATTAACAATGGACAAATTCAACATCCAAAATTTCAAACTACCATCTTTTCATATATTTTAAATCAACCTATGATAGTGTGTTACAAAGTAAATTATATAAAATCCTGAATTAATTCTGCATCACTGATAAAATAATAAAACTTGTAATTACAATATGTAAAGTTATTTGCAAAGTAGAAGTATAGATGGAACAATCACAGCATTTGAAATATGTACCAATAATAAATTATATATAAATTATCACAAATTATGGCACATGAAAATGATCTACAGCTAATTGCTTGTAGAACACTCAAGTGAGAACTATCTTTGTAAAAATTAATGGTTTTTAGGACAAAACTAAATTTTTATTAATTTTTTGAATATATTTTTTAAGTTGTTTTTCTTATTTATATTTTTTTATATTTCATAAGTAGTAAGTAAATTATTAGGTAACTTGTACCTACTATTTAAATATTGACATACATACTTAGTTGTAATCATATTGTACTTTTTTGTAATGGGAAGTTCCTGTTTTAAATAAACAAAAACTAATAAAAAAACTCTATTTTTTTCTTTTGTGCTGACAATCAGCAGATTTTATATTTGTACAACTGAGATAATATGTTGGATTCAATATAAAAGTTGATGTATGGATAATTAATGTTTATTTTGGCACTAACAATAAATTTCTGCTTTAACCCTAGCACAAGTACAAACTTTACTTTAAATTATTAAACCTTTAATAACTAGAAACAAGCAAATCTGTTTTTTCTGCAACACAATATGATTAATTTTCATTTTAATTGCCTTGAATGCTAAGTAGTAAAAGTGATCCACAATTGAATAAATAATTTGACTAACTTGGTTTCCACTTTATTATATTTCCTAGTCATCTAGATCTCTTGGATTTGTCACAATTTATTTTGCTGGGAAACAATAAGATTAACAGAAAAAATTTAGGCACAATGATTATAATACCATATAATCAACTGACAACAAAATCCGTTTATACCATATACTCACAGATTTAAAAAATAACTTAAATTCTAAGAGGTACAGAAAAATATGAAATACAAGCTGAAAGAGTATTCTTACCTTTGGCATGTGCTCTTGAAATAATTCTAACATTAGCTGCCTGTTCAGTATCTTCATTTTGTTCTAAAATGACTAAGTCATTTCTGGATCCATATATTAAAGTATTATCAGGAGCACATGCAATAATTTTATCTTCATACCAGTTAGGTGAAGGAGGAACAGTTACTGGGTTCATTCTTCCTGTAAAATAAAGAATATACAGGTCTTACTTTTTGCAAATTAATAATATTCTACGTACAAAAACTTGTATGTCAATGTATTTATATTTAAACAACTGTAAAAAATTATACCGGCAAGATACAAATTTACACTTTAACACCTACAACCCACAACCAATAAATTTGAAGTTTGTTGTACGTTTATTAAGGTTAGGTTAAACACATAGTAATTGACATAGTACATAGCATTTTAAACTGTATTGTGGTTAAACAGGTACTTTAACTAGATAATCTATGATTTTATGTAGAGAACACAGAAAACTGCAGAAAACAAATAAACGTATATGAGCATAGATTATACATGCACGTAGTTTCACTTACATACAGATACCTACCGTTTTTCTGATAATTTTATATAATTATAATATAGTACCACAGATTTATTCCTAAAATTTTACAGGCAGAAATTCTGGTTTAGATTTATATCTGGTGACATCCATACAATCTAAAAATCAAGATACACACTGCCATTGTGCCATTTCTCATTTCTGTTAAAAGTTTATGCTACGATTACACTATTACACATATTTCCGTATACTTCACAGACCACTAATAACAGGGAGGTAGGTGATCTGTGGTATACTTTGCATACAATAGATAAATAATAATAGCATGATACTAAGAATACATGTATTCTTAGTATCATGAGTATATAGCATATATACACTTCATCTAATTTATATAACGATGTACGTCATCGGCGTCATAGCCTGTGAAGTCACATGATACCAACACGAAATATTTAGACGGTAGGTGTGTTCTTTTTTAGAATCACTTTACCGAGTACACTGGCATTACAGCCACTAGATATATTTTATTATATACGCGTAGAAATAATATTTAAAAATTTCTATTAATGTTAACTTAAAGAAATACACAATAAATATGTTTCATTTAATTTGTAATAAATGCATTATAAAGCATTTTTCTCAAGAACATTTGTTCGGAACACACTGTAACTGTAATCGAACGAAGGTAAAATTTTGGCATAAATTGGTAACACTTAATTGACAGTTGCGGTGTTGACACTTTTTGTACTTTATTATTTTGAATTTTAAAGTGAATGTCTCTTGTTTTATATTTTTAACTATTTAATAAAATCTGTTCTTTTTAGAACAAAATTAGTGTGTTTTATTTTGAAAATATCATTTAAGAATTTAAATAGTCAGTGTAAAGAGATGGCAATACTGTTGCAATCATTATGTGACCTATTTGATTTAAAATGGATTCCGGATTTTTTTATACTTTGGCAACTATGTCAACTTCGATCTCTGATGTAGATCATGACGTAAGTCGTTATCTAAATTAGATGAAGTATAGTGGTATACTTGCAGATGGACGATTTTCACATTTGGTCCCATTGAATTGAAGATAGCCTCAAATTAGCTGTCAATTAAGTTTCACAGAACGAAATATTGCGTTGGCAGTGTTGCCTTGTTCTTATAATGTATATGGTATATGCTTCAAATACAAAGAGATTAAGCTTTTAAAAGGTACATTTTTATCATATTATTTTATGGATTCTGCAATTTTATACCTTATATAAAATATTAATGAAGTAATATTTGTTTCGTTTGATATTAGTTGTAATAAATTATCAGAAAATTTTGTTGGCAATTGCCCTTTGATAGGTTAGCGAATAGATTTGGCAATAGAGTCAGAACCCTCAAACCACCAGCTGCCAGATTGCAACAGATGCCTTTTAAATTTTATTATTTATACTGACATTTTACTATTTACTGTTAAACACTATTTTAAAACTATTTACTTTTTCTTTTTTTCGTAATTGTTACATATTAGTTTTTAAATATCTTATTGCTTTTAATTGCGTATGTTTCATGTGTAATGTAAATTTCAACACTGCGAAACACCAATATTTCATTCTGTCAAACCCATTTGAAGCTAACTTCAATGGGACCAAATGTGAAAATCGTCCGACACCACAATAACTAAGAATTTGCAGAGTAAGTTTATATTTTACTCAATTTTTTTTTTATTTTTAGACTCATTTTTTAGAAAATGTACTCAAAAATACTTACAACTGTATAGTAAATTTAGTAATTATTTTTTTGCTAGGTTGGTTAAATGCATGTTAAATGTTGACCGACTGAAAATTACTACACAACCACAGAATAATAAACAATCAGAATGGCCACTCTCCATGGAAAATTAAGTACGCGCATCTCCTTCGCGCAGATGTTCCGCCATGTTTTAGAGGGAACCAGTGTTGTTTATGTGGTGTGCAAAGAAAAATTAACCCGGTTTAATTGATTACGGCATACGGCAATCATAGACATACTATACAATTATATTAACATTGTTAAATATAATAACATAAATATAATATAATTAAACCAGAGATATGTCATATCTCTGAATTAAACATAAATATAAACCAGATAAACAATTACATAACCTCACAAATCATATGCCTGTGTCACAGAATAATAAACAATCAGAATGCTCACTCTCCATGGAAAATTAAGTACGCGCATCTCCTTCGCATAGACGTTCCGCCATGTTTTAGAGGGAACCAGTGTTGTTTATGTGGTGTGCATAGACAAAATTTACCCGGTTAAATTGACTTACGGCAATCATAGACATACTATACAATTACACAGAATAATAAACAATCAGAATGCCCACTCTCCATGGAAAATTAAGTACGCGCATCTCCTTCGCGCAGACGTTCCGCCATGTTTTAGAGGGAACCAGTGTTGTTTATGCGGTGTGCATAGACAAAATTAACCCGATTTAAATATAATAGAATTAAACATAAATATAAACAATTACATAACCCCACAAATCATATGTCTGTGTTATGTGTGTCCTTCTAAAACATGGCGCGCGTGCTGAAAAACTTCAAAGGCGGCATCTGAGAGTGGACATTCTGATTGTTTATTATTCTGTGACAATTATATATTAACATTGTTAAATAGAATAAGATGAATATAATATAATTAAACATAAATATAAACAATAACATAACCTCACAAATCATATGTCTGTGTTTTCTTCTAAAACATGGCGCGCGTGCTGAAAAACTTCAAAGGCGGCATCTGAGAGTGGGCATTCTGTTTGTTTATTATTCTGTGCCTGTGTTTCCTTTTAAAACATGGAGCGCGTGCTGAAAAACTTCAAATGCGGCATCTGAGAGTGGGCATTCTGTTTGTTTATTATTCTGTGCCTGTGTTATGTGTTTCCTTCTAAAACATGGCGCGCGTGCTGAAAAATTTCAAAGGCGGCATCTGAGAGTGGGCATTCTGATTGTTTATTATTCTGTGACACAAACAAGAACCCGTGTTTTCACTTGCATTTTATTAAGAAAATAAACCAATTAAAACAAAGGCATAAATGTTTATTTTTTAAATTTTATATGTATTTACGGATTAGTATTTTCAAAGGAAAGTTTATAATCGAAACTAATGAATATCACTCCCAATTTTCTCGAGTATTCTTCTTTTTTTCAATAAAATACTACCTACCTTGTCTATGACTGCAACCATGATATACGTCATTGTAAAGGTAGGAATTTTTGTGTTGCATATTTTCAACAATGAATATGTCAAAATATTCTTAACTTAACGCCCACTCTCCACGGAAAATTAAGTACGCGCATCTCGTTCGCGCAGACGTTCAGCCATGTTTTACGAGGATTTTAAAGGGAACCAGTATTGTTTATGTGGTGTGCATGGAAAAAAAACCAGGTTTATTTGACTTACGGCAATCATAGACATACTATACAATTATATTAACAGTTTTAAATATAATAACATAAATATAATAGGTTTGTTCGTAGTAGCGATTACAAACGGTTTGTGATTTGAAATACAATGCGCATGTTCAGTTGGAAACTGTTTGGAATTAGTTTGTGATTTTGTGCTCTACGAACACCTAAAATTTGATATTTTGCATTTTTCATTGTCGTTTGTCAAATCTCCAAATCTCATTTTCTTATTTCTTGGAATTCGATCTAATTAGTTTGTTAAATCTTTTTATTCACTTTTTTGCATTTATTATTTAATATTATTAGTCGTTTATTTGATTTTATTAGTTTGATTAGTTTTCTTAGTATATTTTATTTTGTAAGTTATACCACAGTTATACCTATTTTAATTAAAATTTCTACAACTGAATAACCTTAAGATGGAAGGTCAATGATTTTGTTTTTATTACTATTATCTATACTATATTTATTTAAAATTTTTAGAATCCTTACAAGAGTATTTGGCTTTCCAAGAAGGTGACCAGCCATCGGCCAACGCTGAAACAAGTTTTGTGTGGACGAGAGGAAACACATTGCTTTTAATAGATCTATACAAAAGCTATAGAAAAAATGTGGGAACTTTCGCAATAAAGAATTTTAAAAAGTTGTGGGAATTTATATCTTTGGAGTTAAAAATGAATAATGTTAATTGCACCCCAGCAGATTGCGAAAACGTTGGAGGGTTTTAGAAAGAAACTTTAAAAAATATATAGACAACGCCAAAAAAACAGGGAGAGGGAGAAAATATTTTGAATTTGCTGAAGAAATGGGAGAAATACTCGGCACAAAAAAAAATATTGTACCTGAATGTGTACTTGGCACAAATTCAATTGTACACTTAGAAGACAACATTTCTACACCTCTTTCTGAAAATGTAGCATCAAATGACCACAACTATGTAATAAGTACACCATCAACATCTCGTGATGTAAGGGTAACACCACAAAAAACTGATGCTACTGCTTTTCAAATATCGGCCAACAAAAGTTTTTTAAGAACCAGCAAACGAGTAGATGTATTAGACAGACAGAGAGGAGAAAAAAAGCAATACAATGATTCTAGATTGGCTCTAGAGAAAGAGAAGTTTGAAGCCCACTTAAAATTAGAAAAGAAAAGTTAGAAGAGAGAAAAGAAAGAAATAAATTATTAAAACAACAACATAAAGAAAATATAGAAGAAAAAAGACAGAAATCAATTAATAAAAGAACAAAATAAAAAAAATAATTAAACATAAATGTAAACAATTGCATAACCTCACAAATCATATGTTTGTGTCACAGTATAGACAACAACTATTTTTGTCTAACAACTTGTTATTTATACTGTGGTTCATGATACTATGAATAACAAGATAGGATCTTCCCGTAGCTCAAAATCGGTCGGGTTCGCGCATATCGTCATTGGAGACTAGAATTTGAATTCTTGTTAAAGTTAAATGAGATTTGTATGCATTCTGTGATGAAATTACTAGACGAAAATAAGTTAAGAGGTTTAATAATTACAATAATCGTGTACATACGGATATCTCCAAACTATTTATTAAAGATTATTTATTGATATATACAAAAACTGACATTTCGAACGTGCAAGTCTCCAATGATGTCACAAAAACATGCGCAATATCTTATCTTATAGTCATAGTATCATGCTGTGGTTTGTGTTCTCCTAAAACATGGCGCGCGTGCTGAAAAACTTCAAAGGCGGCATCTGAGAGTGGCCCTCTGATTGTTTATTATTCTGTGACTTAACCACAGAATAATAAACACTTGTTTATTATTCTGTAAACAATTGTTTATTATTCTGTAACTTAACATAATTGAAATATATCGATGGAGATGGATTGAATGGAAAGAACGTTACGTTTATGGAAAGTTGGAAAGAACGTTCATTGTATGAGTTGCACCAAACGAAGGCAACTCACATTTATCTTGCAGTATTGCTTAAGTTTCAATATTTATAAACTAACATAAAATTCAAATACCTACTAAGTGAAATCAAATACACCATAAAAACAAATTCAAAATTCATACGTTGTTGGAATAATATCTGCAAAGTTAATATCATTTCCCGTTTCACATTAAAAATATTTACTTAAAACCTATACCTACCTAAAATCCAAGCTGTTTGCCAAATCTATTCTTCAACTTAATTTTTAAGAATTTGCAAATACTAATTCGTCGTTGATTTGCAAAAAGGTGCCAAGTAACATTTTTATATTTTACAGGGGCGCCAGAAAACTAAAATTATTGGTCGAATTTCTACGGAATATTTAGTATTATACCTACCCGTGACTTTCTCATCTGCGATGCATGCCTTTTGTTTTACAAATGCTTGTAATTTTTTTTGAATATTAGAAAAACGTTACTTATCAGCTTTTTGCAAATTATATTTAGAGTTGCAATAATGGCAGTAGAGGGATAAAAAGGTGCCATGTATCACCTTAAAATAAAAACCACATGCGTTTGAAGTGTAATTTCAAAGTACGTAATTTCAAAGTACGTAATTTCAAAGTACGTAATTTCAAAGTAATTAATAAATCTCTGTGTCTCTCCATAATATTAACACTCTTGTAGACGTTATTAAGTTTGGAATAATTAAACTGAGAGTCAGGATTGCCTTTTATAAACATTGATGCCTCTAATCTGAGGCCATAGAAATCGATCACCGCAACTATCTTTCGAACCAATAGCAAAATAGGAATTCTGGACTCCCGACCAATTTTCAAAGTCGTTGTAAGTGAGTTTTGTACGAATAAGGAGTTCGCCTTAGCGAACTTTGCTAGTTCGGAGAAAGATTTCTCTTATCGCACAAAGCTTCTGAGATACTCCTTAGCTTCGAAGGACCAGCTGGAGAATCCAGCACCTGAAAGGTTGTTCCCTTGACAAGGGATAGGTGTAAATATTAAATATGTAAAGCCTTAAAATGTATCTTTATTACAAGAAGAAAAATAGCCTACATCACTGTAGAAAATAGCATTTAATAAATGTAGGAAATAAGTTTATTGTTCATGGATAAAAGTAAATGTTTAACTTGTATAACATGTAAATTGAAATCGTTGTTGGGTCGGAAATCGTTTATGCAGTCGCGGCACGTTATGGCAACACCGCGACTTGAAACAATTGAAAAGTTGAGATTAAATATGTTTTCTACTTAAAATAAGGCACAGCATCTAACTCTTTTTACCATGCACTCACTGCCAACAATATTGGCCACAAAAACTATATAATAGGAAAATAAGGAAATAATGAATAAATGAATTTGACGGTTCGCAAGCTCTTGCTTGTCAGACCTATTCTTACGACGGTTGCTTGGGGACTATATGGTTTTTAGGAACTTGTTGGTCTTGTTAATAGTTAAGGGCCGAGAATGGACTGGTTTTTGGGACTAGTCCAAGTTTAGATATAAGGGGAGTTTTTAGATGAAAATATAAGATTTTTACAATGTACAAGTTTTTAACCACATTTAGTGGACTTGGGTTACACCAAACCATCTGTACTGAATGAGGCCATAGTAAAGGTGCCAGAATAGATCGTTTTTCAATAAAAGTTCCTATAACACTATGAACAGTATCTACACCTATGTAACTGTGGCCTGTTAAGAGCTTAGTTAAGAGATTTTAGTTCAATCCACATGATCCCGGAAAGGCATTTACTTTAGTGAAAGAGCATTCTACACATTGTCCTATTTTTATTCTGTCCAGGATAGTTGTCGCAATACATAATTACGTCCACTGGAGGCTTTCCTTGTTCTAAAACTTATTTATCTATTTTATTAAGCCATTCCTTTACACAAGTTGAAATTACATTTGCTTCTTTTAATCCATCAATGTCACCCCAAAAATAGCAATATTCACTACTATATATATTTTGGTGCACTTTGAAGTTGTAGTATTCGTATTTCCTCGTATAGTAATGCACTCTGTGAATATGGGGTAGATAAGACTTTTTGCAAGTCAAAACTTGCA
>OU898278.1:55508688-55525688 GCA_918026665.1 Diabrotica balteata | reverse complement strand
TAACGTTTTTTAAAAGTTGGCATGCCCGAGTCTGAGTATAGTCATGTCTTAAGCTTTAGGCGGCAAATATTTGTCTCTCCGATAATCACCAAACCAATTCCAAATACAATCTTAATAACCTATGACAACACTCCTTACAGAATCTTCCTATCCCTAGATGGTTTAAATTGCTCTAGATGCAATACTACTGGCCACAAAGATGAAAACTGCACATCAACATCAACTGGTACAGAAACACATAAAGATCCATCTCAAGTGATACAAACATACACCTCAGAACTCGAACCCATGGAAGTAAATCAGAATAACTCGGCAACAAATATTTCAGATGACACAACTAACTGTTCCAACCCATTTCTGCAGATATCCCAACGACAAACGATTCGCTTATAGTACACAATATACCTTCATCTACAGCTAACAGCAATAATACTAAAACAACCAATCAAGCAAAAAGGCAAATTTCAACCTCTCCTGAAATCTCAGAAACTAAAAACATAAACGAAAATTTTATAACTCCAAAAAAATCCGCACCAAAAAAGAAGAAAAAGGCTTTAGATGTCGAAGCCACATTAAAACCAATTGAGAACATTTTAATGACAGCATCTCCTTCATATACGCTAAACTTCTCTGAATTATGCGACTTCGTTATAAACGCAATGGGATCAAAATTTCCTGAAGTCACAGCTAAAAACTATACAGAAGATTTTGACGGCTTATACACTTTATTAAAAATGGTTCACTCAAAATTAAATGATAGACGCATGAAAAATAATATCACAAGAATTATAAAGAAAATAAATCCAACATATGAATCTTCCCTTACTGAAGAAAGCGACTACGATTTATCTCAATAGTCCAATTAAATTCATTCTTCAATGGAATTTGAATGGCTATTATAGCCTCATTGAAAACATTAAAATGCTAATCAATGAACTGTCACCACTAATAATATGTTTACAAGAAACTCGTCTTTCCAACAACCAAGCAAAACTAAAAAATTATATGGCCTATACAAAAAATCGAGCAGTAACAGCAAATATCCAGTGGCGGAGTCGGAATTTTTGTACATTCAACTATCCAATCCAAAGAAATTCCGTTAAATACGAATCTGGAAGCAGTAGCAGTTTCGGTAATACATCATTTTAAAATCAACATATGCAACGTATATTTACCGCATCCTGACGAAACTACTCTATTAGAACTTCAAAATGTAATTAAACAAATTCCATCTCCAAAATTAATTTTGGGTGACACAAACTGTCACAACATCGCATGGGGATCCAAAAAAACAGATAAAAATGGACGAATATTATAGAAGCAATTAACAACATAAAACTAGTTTTGCTAAACACAGGAACACCTACTAGATTCAATGCACATAATGGCACATTTTCATCCATAGACTTATCTATCAGTGATTCAACTGTAGCTCCATTTTTACAGTGGAATACATTAGACCACCTATACGACAGTGATCATTTTCCAATAATAATTACTCATGACAAAGATGAAAAAACCTGCACAACACCATATGAAACGTGGAAATTAAAGTCAGCTGATGGGGAAAATACTCGAACTTAGTAAGCATACGTATACCAAATCTCGTTATAACAGATAATATAGACACTACTCTATCATCTTTTAACGGTATAATTTTAGACGCAGCCAGAGATTCTATAGGAAAAACCAAAAATATCACAAAAGCTCCTCTTCCTTGGTGGGAACACTGAAATCGCATCCGCTTTAAAGCAAACAAAACATGCTTTTAATATATACAAGAAGTATAACACACCTAATAACTTAAACAATTTTAGATCTTTAAGGGCCAGATCTAGATTTTTAATAAAGAAAGCAAAAAAAGAGAGCTGGACCAATTACGTGTCGTCAATTGACTCATCTACGCCCATAAGGGATATATGGCAAAAAATAAGGAAAATAAAAGGTTCAAAAACATTTAACCATATTGACACAATAACTACAAACGATCTAACAACTTCAGACAAACATGAAATCTCAGAAATTTTAGTAGAACACTATCAGTTGTATTCAAGCAATCAACAGTACCACCCAAATTTCTTAGAACATAACGAAAGAACAGAAACATCAAAAATTAACATAGAAGATACTGCTAGTCCACTAAACACCTCCATAACACTTGATGAGTTAAATGAAAGTCTTAATAACCTCAAAAATACCTCACCTGGACCTGATGACATACCACCAATTTTCATCGAAAAACTACCTATTAGCGCGAAGGTTACTTTAGTAGAAATCTTCAACAAAATTTATTCGACCCATAAATTTCCATCTCTCTGGCGCGAAGCAATTATAATACCATTTTTAAAAGACAATAAACCAAAAAACTTATCTTCTTCGTATCGACCAATATCTCTTACCTGTAGCATCTGCAAAATAATGGAAAAGATTCTAAGCAAAAGATTAAAATGGTACTTAGAAAAGAAAAATCTCTTTACATCCATCCAAAGTGGGTACCGATCAGAACGGTCTACAATAGATAATATTATAGCAGTAGAATCTGAAATACACGAAGCTTTTATACATAAACAAAAGTTAATAGCAATTTTCTTTGACATCACAAAAGCATTTGACACCACGTGGACATACCACATCTTAAAAACAATGAAAGGTTGGAAAATAGATGGCAAATTCTTAGCCTTCACCAAAAACTTCCTGGAGAACAGAAGTATAAAAGTTAAAACAAACGGAGTCATGTCAACTAAGAAATTACTGGAAAATGGTATCCCTCAAGGATCTGTATTAAGCCCCCTGCTGTTTTTAATAGCAATCAACAACGTATCTAACCATTTTATGCTTCCAGTAAAAGCAAACCTTTACGCCGATGATCTTGTAATCTATATGAAAAGTAAAAACCTAAAATCAGCTGCATCAATATTACAAAACACACTAAATAAATTAGAAGGGTGGTCGTTGGATATAGGCTTGAGATTTTCAACCAAAAAAACTAAAGTAATAATATTTGACAAAAGGAAAACACAACACCACTTAAATTTAAAACTAAACGGAAATACTCTTATAACAATCAACGAAATCAAATTTTTGGGAATGACATTCGACTCTCAACTCAAATGGACATTGCACATAAATGAACTAATTAAATCATGCCAACAGAGAATAAATCTTCTAAAAGTTCTTTCCAATCACAAATGGGGCGCAGACACAACTATTCTTCTACGATTATACCAAGCTCTAATTAGAAGCAAACTAGATTACGGATGTATATGCTATGAAACTGCTACTAAAAGTCAATTGAACAAACTGGACATCATCCAATCCACAGCATTACGTATAGTTTTAGGAGCTTTCAGAACCACGCCAATTAGCAGCCTTCAAGTCCTAGCAGGAGAACCGCCATTAGCTCTCAGAAGACAATATTTTTCGATGTGTTGTGCTACTAAATATCTCAGTGCAAATGAAAACCCGTTTATAACTAGCCTAATAAGAAGTAACCCTCCAAATCTCTACTCAAATCATTGCCCTAGAAACTTACCTTTCAATGAACGAATAAATCGATTTGAATTCAATATACATCAATTGAGAGCCACTTCTACAAATAGATGCCAGTATCCTCCCTGGAAAGTCCAAATACCAAAAGTAGATTTTACCTTACTTACCTATCCCAAACAATCACACAACCCTTCTGAATAAAACAACAATTCCAGTCTACCATCTCCAGATATCCTGATTTCAAACTAATTTTTACTGATGCCTCTAAAAGCAGTAATTGTGTAGCTGCTGCAGCTATTTTTGAAGACAACATCTCTGTCACCCGTCTAGCCAAGGAGTGTAGCATATACACTGGAGAACTACAAGCAATCTTCAACGCACTCAACCAATGTACCAGCAATGATATAAACTTTCTTATCATATCAGATTCTTTGAGTGCCTTAAATGGTGTAAAGCAGATGTATCCAACTCATGCCAATTTAGCACTCATAAAAGACATGCTATACATTGCCCAAACACGTGGTAAAAACATAAAATTTTTATGGGTACCATCCCATGTTGGAATAAAGGGTAATGAAGCAGCTGATAAAGCAGCAAGAGAAACTATCAATAACACGACAATTCCTATGATGCAAAACTTACCGATCTCAGACCAAAAAACATTAATAAAAACTTATATTAACAAAACCTGGCAAGTAAAATGGAACCAAACACAAGCAAAATTAAAAATTATCAAACCAGATGTTACGTCTGCTTTACTACCGCTTCCAGCTCAAAGACATAACCAAGTAATTATTAACAGACTGCGGCTAGGCCATACAAAATTCACACATGGATACATCATCTCCAAGGACCCTCAGCCGATTTGCCACACCTGTCAAATACCATTGTTAGTACAACATATTATGATAGACTGTCCAGTGTACTCAACAGCAAGATCGACAGCAAAAATAAACCACAATTTAAAAGAAACCCTAGAAGAAGACATCAATAACACAATAAATTTTATCAAAAATTGTAAACTCTATAACAAACTGTAACATAACATGAAATGTTTATTTTCCCAAACTGCTATGTAAATTTTAACAACATATTAATGTAACTTTTCTAAAATAAAGATATACCACACCGCTAATAACCCTAGGGGTTGATGCAGTAAACAAAAAAAAAAAAAAAAAAAAAAAAAGTTCCACATGGGAAACTAATCGATACCTTTAAAAACATCAGGACTCGATGGTAAGGATATAAGACTGGTCTCAAACTTATATCTTAACAAAAAGCAACAGTACGATTAAAACATGAACTGTCCGAGATCTTCACAGTCGAAAAAGGAGTTAGACAGGGTTGCATATTGTCACCGGCATTATTTAACATATACGCTGAAAACATCTTTAGAGAGACCTTGGACGAATCAGAAGATGGGATTGCTGAAGATGGCCAATTTATACATAATATTAGATATGCAGACGGTACAGTATTGCTGGCAGATAATGAGCTGAGACTCCAAAGGATGATTGATAACGTTGTAGAAGCATGTAACAAATACGGCCTAAAACTAAATTGCAACAATACAAAAATAATGATCATTAGTAAGAACACCAACATAAACGCTCAAATCACAATATGCGATACACCCTTAGAAAGAGTGGAAAAAATATACTATTTGGGCTGCAATATTAAGGATACTTGGGATCACAGCTAAGAAATAAAAACTCGTATTGAAAAAGCCACGAGCTTTTTCAACAGTCTTAAGAAGATTTTCTGCAACTTATTTTTAAGTATCAATATACGCATAAGAATTTTTAGATGTTACGTCTTTAGTGTCCTCCTCTATGAAGTAGAAATCTGGAGCCTTACAGAAAATGCCATAAAACGATTAGAGGCATTTGAAATGTGATGCTACCGACGTATGTTGAGTATACACCACACAAGTAACATATCTATTCTCCAGAGCCTAAGAAAATACATAGAAATTACTAACACCATAAAAAACAGAAAATTGGCATACTTCGGCCACATCATGCGTAGACGTATATTCTGGCTGGCCAATCTTAGGAAGTGGACTGGTCTAACGTCAACTGATCTATTTCGAGCTGCTGTAAATAGAATAAGAGGGATTAATGTGGTCGCCAACATCTCTAGAAGATAGGCACATTTAGAAGAAGCTGATGAAAAATTCGTGAAGACGTTCAGATGATTTAGCTTTGTTTTTTAAAAACAATCTTAAAAAATGATAAAATCATTTTTTGCCCATAAAACGTTTCTTATGCAGTTTAGAGGAAAATGGTTCAAATAAAAATTGCAAACCTAAAAAAGTTCCTCAATTTGCAAGTTTTCAAATTAAAATACATAAACAATTCCAAACACCAAGAAAAAACTATTAATTTTGCAGTATTTTATAATTGTTAATTACTTTCTTTTTTGCATAATGGCATATAACATAACTACTCAAAATTGTGGCAGTTAATAAGTTATTAAAGTGTGCTATATTTCAAATACTTAAATCGACCAAATAGTGTATAAGTTTGGATACTCTCAAACCGCTACAGAAAAGTGGAGAGGAGGACTGCCCGCAGCAATATCGCTTGTGTTTTTTTTTGAAAGTCTGTTTTTTTTAGATTTTCATTAAGCCTGCTACAATCATGTGACATAAAAAAAATCAGTTATTAAACATGTTTAGAAGCTAAAAAGTCAGCTACTATTAACTATTTTTTAATAAAATGTTAAAGTTTGTTTAATATACCTTATAAATAAAGCCTCAAAGAATCGATTTCGATTTACAAAATATATCTAGAGTAACTGCTTCGAAAGTACAGTTGTTTAAATAATTGCTCTGGGAGATAAACAAATTGAATAACTTATAAACTACATGATTGTTCTGTTTTTGTCTGTTAAAATTTGGCATACTTTAATATCTCAATAACTTCCACAATTTTAAGTAGTCATATTACTTGTTCAAAAAACAAAGTAATTTTTTTTTCTTCCTCAGCTTTTCACTTTTGCGGTCGCCACTTATTTCTGTTTATCGGGTCTTCTTCACCAAACCTTTTTCACTAAAGTCTCTGAAGTCGTTTGTCACACAGTCCTTCCATCCTCTCGGTTTTCCTCTACCTCTCCTTCTATCAAAGTACAGCTAACAGCTCTATCCTTCGTCCCACACATTCTTCATTTCTAAGAGTTTTTGCTTAATTTAAGATGTAGTGTTTTGTTTTATTTTTTCCTTGTTTTGGTTAATATTTTAGTGTCCTTTTGTTTTTTTGTCCATTTGTCGAGTCCATAGCTTTGATTTTAATCTTGAGTATCAGCTGTGGATTCCATATTAGTTTTGAGGATTATCTAACTGATGTTTCAAGGTTTTTTTGTCATTTAACTATCTTCTTTATTCCAGTTCAGGTCTTTTTCTTTAACATATAGCTTCATATATCCTATGTTTGTCGCCTTCCTCTTTTATTTTGCTTCCTTTGCACCTAATAATCATCATTATTTTTGCCTTTATTCCGATGTGGGATTGACTTCCCTAACTACACTTCTCTATAAGTTTCTATTTTGGGTCATACCTATATCAATTCTCGTTACTGACATGTCGTACTTAAGTACCTCCCTCAGGTCTCCTTTGGTCTTCCTTCCCTACTCCTTCCAGGAATTATCAGATCAGCTATTGTATATTCCTTCTTAATTTTATCCACTTTTGTCATTACACTAATCCATTAACTCATTCTGCTTCCTAATAATTTTTTTCTTTAAATTTTACCCTAAATAAATCTTCTTTCTCATTCTTTATTATATAAATTTTATTTTTTTGTGGTCCTCTCTGTTATTGGCTTACAGTCTCACTAACTATTACCTTACATTTCTTATATTCACATGTATCTTATTTTATTATCATAAAATAGTCTAGAGATGGATTTGGTCCACTTTGTAAGCGATACGTTGAAAAAATGTATTACAATCGCTACATCTAACGCTGTTGCTAATTACAGCATATCATTTCCAGCCTCATTTCTAATCCTTTGCTATTTTTCTAATTTCAGCCTGGATTTCCACGTCAACGTTATCATCCCAGATTCTAATTACATGCATACGACCAATTTACTTTTTGTTACTTTACTCTTCAAATCACTCATTCTAGCCGTCATATATTCCAATTCAGAAATTTTATAAACTTTTCCACATTTTCTTTCTCTTGCTACCATTTATTCTATACTTGAGTCTTTAAATATTATATTATTTTTCATTTATCTTTTCATGCTGTTATATTGTATTATTTGCTTCTTTTAGTCCCTTTAACACTGTTTTTATCATATTCCTCTCCAGTCTTTCCTATCTTTTTAAAGTAAATTAAATTTGGTTGTAACTATTTTTTAAATTCAAATAATCAGCGTCACTATTTTACATCAACATTATTGATTATAACTAGCTTTACTGGGAACAACTTTTTTTGACTTATTTTTTAAATTACGATTTTTAAAGTCTAATAGAAAAGTCTTTAAGTAAATTAATAAAATTTAACTAATTAAGTGTCTTTTGCAAGTATAAGAAAAACCGTAGTATGGTCTAAGCTTACCTTGAACTGCCTTTTCTTGATCGTACAGGTGGGCTAGGAGGAAGTGGTGGTAATTTTTTACTGAAGCTGTGCCTTGACACAGGTTGTCCCATAAGTCTGTCTATACTGGAATCTCCTGAATCGGCCGAAGAAGGAGGGGAAATACCACTTGCATCACTGCTGCTTAAATCAGCTGTCGGAAGCCTTCTGTAAATGGTTATATTTTTTAATTATATATAGTACTAAAAACGGCTAGATATTGGAAATAGTAATATAAAAATTGTAGCAGTAAAATAATATTTTTGGCTATTTTCTTCTCACCTGAAATAAGCTAAAAGATAATATAGAATGTTAACAATGTATTTAAAACAATTTTGAAAACATTGAGATAACCATTACGACGGATTTAGACATACTTAGTGGAAAAGTACTTCCGTAAATGGAGGCTCCAAGCAAATACTATATAAACATAAGTTTTCAGTTTCCACCAAAAGAACAAGCTTGTGGGAAGAATAATTAGCAGATTTCGAAAATCCAACCTCAACATACCGAATGGTGATATTCGATAGAACCTTATCTCTCAAAGAGCATCTGACAAAAACAGCGGAAAACTTGAAATCCAGCAATAGCATCAATCATTCACGAATGATTTTTGATTTTAAGGAGCAGATGGGGGTGATGGTTTTTGCTTTTTCGAAGTCTATTTTGTGGTTTGTTTGAATATGATGTTGGGCTAGGGCTGAAGTAGTATCGGAATGTTTGAGTGATATAGAATGTTTGTAAATACGGTTATGAATTCGTCGGTTTGTCTGTCCGATGTATGTACGTGGCCAACTGAAACAAGGTATCTCGTAGACTACTTGGTCTACCACTCCATGGTCCTTATTAGGGATTTGGTCTTTTACGGATCTGACGAGATTGGACAACTTGGAGTGAGTAGTGAAGATGGTTTTGATGTTTAGAGGAACAGTAGAACACAATACTGGTGCGTTTCGAGTGAGGGGAGTAGGCAGATTGAGACCCCGAACTCGAACCGAACCGTATCCCTCTTGATAATGACTCCAAAATGGGAGCCGAAACGTCGAGTGTTAAATTCTCAACGCGGTTCTTCCCGAGAACCTAGTGATTTTCATTCATCTGACCGCGAAAATCTATCCGAACATATATATATATATATATATATATATATATATATATATATATATATATATATATATATATATATATATATATATGTATATATATATGATATCACCTTACATCGCATTAACAATACAGTTAAAACCATGTGGTTTACAAAAGAAACATGGTCTTCACGATATCTTAACTACAATTCCCATCATCCATTTTCCCATAAGAAGTCTGTAGTTATAAGTCTCGCTGATAAATCTATAAAACTAACAGATCCAGAATACAGACCAACTGCAATAAAAAAAGCAAAAAATGCTCTTCTAAAGAATGCATATCCCGAACATCTAATCGAAACTATTTTCAAATCAAGACTCAATAAATTTTATAACAATACAACTAACAACAAACCCAACAGTATCAAACCACTTATACAACTCTTCCATATATAAAAGGTTTATCCGAACAACTAACAAATCTTTTAGCCAAGCATAATATAACAGTAGCCCACAAAGGCAACAACCTCTTAAATAAATACTTCACAATACTTAAAAACACAAACTCCAAAACTTAAAAAATCACATGTTGTTTACGAGATACCATGTACAAACTGTGAAGGTGTCTATATCGGTCAAACCAGTCAACTGCTTCAATCCAGAATTCGTTCTCACAAATACGACAAGAACAACGTCACTGCGCTCACAAAACATGAAAGCGGAAAGAAGCATAAATTTGACTATGAAAACATTAAAATTTTAAAAACAGAAAAAAACAAAAAGAAAAGGGAGATATACGAATCAATAGAAATAAAAAGAAACACCAACGCAATAAATGACAAAAAAGATACACAAAACCTAAATAAAATATATTTCAATCTGATTTAAACAATAACAATATAACATCATAAAAAGCTCTTAAACTCATAATATATCTCCACCTTACCTTTTTCAAAAACATCAACGATACGCCCATATAAAAATAATTATATACTAATGACAGTAAACAATGAGATATCAGATATCAACTTTTATATGTCAGTTCGTTTAATGTCTGTGTCACGTTTTACGTTTTGGTAAGTCATATATATATATATACATATTTTACAATATCTGTTTGTCCTTATATATATACACATTTTAGAATCTTGACAAAGGCAAGGGTTTCCTGCCGAAACGTTGATTAATTGCAATGGAAAATAAAATCTAGTTCCACATGTAATATATCTTTATTGAACCTAACCCAAGAAATATTAATTTTATATTATATATATGTATATATAACAGGCAGTGTATATATATATATATATATATATGTATATAATTAATATATTAATATATACTGATGATATGATCCGAAAATGTATATAGGAAAAAATTAATAGAGAAAAAGAAGACATAAAAATTTGTAAAATCATGTTATAGTTATGTAATATTTATATTTTACACGTTTATATATTCAGGGTGTAAAAAAAAAGGTAACCCTGTCTCTAGGGTAAGTAAAAAACTAAAAAATAATTGGGGTTTGCTTAGTAAAAAATTTTTGTAACACCATCCGTTTTTAAGATACAGGACGATCAAGAAAAAAAATTACGCATTTTTTACGATTTTGCCGAAACTACTGGCAACATTGTAATGAAATTTTATATGAATATGCTTTGGAAGCTGATACATCCCATGAATTTGTTTTTATATCGGATTCTCATAGAGGGCGCTAGTTACACGGATCGTACTAAATATTAGTCAATATAACTTTTTTAAGAGTATAATTATTAATCAAAATTTCAAGTAAACTTAAACATCATTCAATTTTACACGAAAAAGGTACTCTTGGTAAAACTCGATACAGTGTACCGTTTTCGGAATATTTTGATTTGAAAATTCTGAAGTAATAATTGATGCTGGTAGTAATGATAAAGTTCTAATGGATACCTCTATTTTCTCCAAGCGTGCCACGTAAATCTGACATTTATTGATTGTTATGACGATAAATCAACAATAATTAGAGTTGTGAAACCTTGTTATTTGTAAAATCAAATCAAAATGTTGAATACACTGACATGTTATTAACCGTAGGCGAATGTTTAGGATGTTCTAGTGCAGCTGTGACACGTTATGCAGAAAAGTTTCCTAGAAGAAACTTACAAAGTAAAAAACATTTAGAGCCGTTGAACGACGTTGTCGAGAAACTGGGAATGTGAGAACAAATAAAATAAATTCTGGTAGACCAAGAACAACAAGAACAATTAATAAAGAAAAATAATATTTTAAATTTACTTGATCAAGATCCAACAGTTAGCGTAAGGAATATAGCAAGACAAACAAATACTTCTTCTTCAAGTACTTGGCGGATACTGAAAGAACAGAAATTACATCCTTATCATTACAAACAAGTCCAAGAGCTCTTGCCAGATGATTTACCGGTTAGGTAAATTTTTACTTTACCATTAATTTAATTTTCTTCTTGTGAGTTTTTGTTTGAGTACTAACTATTTTATACTAGCATCAATTATTACTTCATAATTTTTAAATCAAAATATTCCGAAAACGGTACACAGTATCGAGTTTTTACCAAGAGTACCTTTTTCGTGTAAAATTGAATGATGTTTAAGCACAGAATAATAAACAATCAGAATGCCCACTCTCCATGGAAAATTAAGTACGCACATCTCCTTCGCGCAGACGTTCGCGCAGACGTGCATAAAAAATTAAACCCGGTTTAGTTGACTTACGGCAATCATAGATATACTATACAATTATATTAACATTGTTAAATATAATAACATAAATATAATATAATTAAACATAACTATAAAACAATTACATAACCTCACAAATCATATGTCTGTGTTATGTGTTTCCTTTCAAAACATGGCGTGCGTGCTAAAAAACTTCAAAGGCGGCATCTGAGAGTGGGCATTCTGATTGTTTATTATTCTGTGGTTTAAGTTTTACTTGAAATTTTGATTAATAATTATAAGTACTCTTAAAAAAGTTATATTGACTAATACTTAATACGATCCGTGTAACTGGCGCCCTCTATGAGAATCAGATATAAAAACAAATTCATAGGATGTATCAGCTTCCAAAACATATTCGTATAAAATTTCATTTCAATGTTGCCAGTAGTTTCGGCAAAATCGTAAAAAGGGCGTAAAATTTTTTGTCTTCAACGCCCTGTACTTGAAAACGGATGGCGTTACAAAAATTTTCTACTAAGTAAACCCTAAGAATTATTTTTCAGTTTTTTACCTACCCTAGAGACAGGGTTACCGTTTTTTAAAACACCCTGTATATATACAGGGTAAGTCATAACTATTGGGACATAGACTAAGGACATGTTATTTGGACCAAAATATGGCTATTGGGCCAAATATGCCCTAATAAAATGATGCTGAGAAAAAAGATACAGGGTGTTAAAGGTAATTTTTGTTTTTCGTTTTCTAATGGTTTCCATGTATATTTATAAATTGCTATGAAAAATTGATACAGAGGCAAAATCTTAGACAAGAAATAGTATTTTATTTACAATTTTACGTTTTGTCATAGAGGGCGCCACGTGGATCATTCCTAATGATCGAATTGAGTCTAAACTTTTTCTGATGAAACTTTTTAGTAATTTTTATTATATAATATGACGTAAACATCATTTTTACGTAAAATTGGTACTCTTGTTTTAAACATGATAATTTCAACCGTTTTCAATAAAAAACGCAGTCGAACTGCTTAGAGTTTTAAAAAAGGATTTCAAATATATATTTCGTTTATGGACAGTATGCTTTGGACTGTCAGATAATTGTTGTTGGTAAATATCATTTGTTCCGAGTAAATTATTTTTGATGTGACAGTGTAGTATAATGTTGCATTTTAAAAGTAATCATTACTTTTTTGATTGAAATGCCTCGTCAGAATCATTTTAACTAATGGAGAAATGCGAGATATGATTTGCGTATACGCACAAGAAAATTTTTGCGGTCACTCGGTAGTCAGAAGGTATGGAATGTTATACGCAAACAGAAGGCAAACAAAAGAAGAACAATTTTAAAAGTTTCCTGGATGGAGAAGATTCGTAACTCCACAATACTTGAACGTCTCAGCAAGACTACTGAGATCATAAAAAGCATTAAGCAGAGAAAAGCTGGAATATTTCGGACATGTAATGAGAGGTCCCAAATATAGATTGCTACAAAATATCATGCAAGGAAAAATAGTTTGCGAGATTGGTATGGTGTAGATACAAGCATGCTATTTAGGGTGGCAGTGAATAAAATTAAAATAGCTATGATGGTAACCAACGTTCTGAAAGGACATGGTACATGAAGAAGAAGAAACAGAAGGTAACCAAATCACGAAACTTTTGCAAGATTATATCGTAGTTTAGGTGAAACTGGGTCATTTCACACTAAAAATCAGGGTGGTCGACCGAAACAAATCACACCTATTCAAAAAGATGAACTTTTGGTTCGAGTAGATGAAAATCCTGAAATAAGTTCACGACATCTATCAGCAGCAACAGGAGTAAGTCAGTCGTCTATTGTTTAGAATTTCCAGAAAAAGAGAACGTCCATCCTTATCACTTCACTCCTGTTCAAAATTTACTTCCAACAGATCTTCCACTACGGTTACAGTTTTGCCAACGTATTCTGAATAAACATCGCAATGACAGACACTTTATTAAGAATATTTATATTCACCGACGAAAAAACTTTTACCAGACGAGGGGTTTTTAATTTGCGAAATAGTCATTATTGGGAAAACCCGCATGCTATTAAAACCTAGACATTTTCAGCATGAGTTTAAATTAAATATTTGGTGTGGCATTATAGGCGACCAACTGCTAGGGCCTTATGTTCTTCCTCCGAATTTAAATAGAGATTCTTATTTATTCTTTTTGGAAATACTCTTGTCACTGGATGTAAGAAGAAAAATGTGGTTTATGCAGGATGGAGCGCCACATCATTTTTTATTAGCTGTTAGAAAAATCATCTTAATGACGTATTTCCTCAACTAGATTTTTATTTTTGGGGACATATGAAGTCCTTAGTTTATGCCACTGAAATTAATACATGAGACGAACTTTGGAGATACATTCAAAATGAAGCTAATCTTATAACGGGACAGAATAATATTTTTTTAACGTCCGAAAATCCTTTATAAAAAGAATTAGAAAAGGCATAGGAATCGAAGGAGACCATGTAGAACATTCAGTTTGAGTTTTTGTGAGTTATTTTAAGTTAAAGTGTGTTTAGTTTTGATTTATCGTCAAAACGGAAACCTTACGTTAGTTGCCACTTTGTTTATTAGTTTTGGTATTTGATAGTGGAATTGTAAGTAAAATACTATTTCTTGTCTAAGAATATGTCACTGTGACAATTTTGATAGCAATTTATAAATATACAGGGAAACTATTAGCAAAAGACGAAAAGCAAAAATTAACTTTAACACCCTGTATCTTTTTTTTCAGCAACATTTTATGAAGGCATATTTGGCCCAATAGCCATATTTTGGTCCAAATAACCTGTCCTTAGTCTATGACCCAATAGTTATGACTCACACCTGTATATATATATGTATATATATATATGTATATATATATATATATATATATGTTATAATATATATAATATATATATATATATATAATATATATATATATATAAATATATGAATAAATGAATAAATCTTCTTCTTTTTTGTTACTAAACAAAGAAGAATTTTTTAAACAAAATTTTATTTTTGACAATATGTCAAAAATAAAAATTTTTAAGTTAGTATTTATGACATTTAGGCTGGTTTGTAGCTATTCAATTTTTGTTTACAAATTCAATTGTTTTTGTTAAGAAACTTCATCAAAATTTCTCAGAGAAACATTTATTAGAATAAGACATTTTTTTATTAATATTTTTTGTAATTAATATGTAAGCAGCAGTTTTATATAAAAAAACTAATTTTATTTGGTGAGTTAACAAAAATTTTTTTATTTTTAGTTCAACTTTGTAAGATATTTTATATTTTTTAGAAGCTCTTGATAATAATTGTAATCACAATTGAAAGCTTGGAGTAAAAAATAGTCAACAAATAGCCCCTTTTATGGACTCCAACCCATCAAAAACAGTTTTAAATTTTTTCCAAACGAGTCACAAGTACTTCTTTTTTCTTACTCTTAAATAAATAAATAAATATATATATATATATATATATATATATATATATATATATATATGTGTATAATTGATATATTAATATATACTGATATGATCCGAAAATGTATGTGAAAGAAAAATTAATAGAGAAAAAGAAGACACCCAAAATTTGTAAAATCATGTTATAGTTATGTCATATTTAGATATATATATATATAATATATATATATATATATATATTTATTTTATTTAATATATATATATTATATATATATATATATATAATATATATATTATATATATATACGGTTTAATTTTATTGTGTTGTAAATTTCGGCCTTTTCAAATTAGGATAGGTATTTAAGATTAGTTTAAGTAAATAAAATGATATATTGAAATATCAAATCTACCTGAAATTTTTCAGGATAAATTTCGGTTACCACGAAACAAATCATTAAGCGTATTAGTAGAAAGTCTTTGTATCATATTTTTGTACACAATTATTGGAATTGGAAAGTGTTGGCCCTTGGAGAATCGAGGATGTTGATTGGTCAACAGAAAATTATGGAACAGATTGAGAGACGAAAATGATTTTTGAAGAGAAAAAGTGATCATCTGCAGTTGGACGGGAAGGAAGAAAGCTCAAATCGACAAGTGTGTGTTCTTATTTTAAACGTTGTAAGAAAAGTATAGATTTTGTTAAAATAGTAGTGTCAGTAAGTTTTGAAATCTGATTTTTCGGATGAAAAGGGTGCAGAATTTGTAAGTACAAACAAATTATTATTCTCGGAGAGATTCGTAGTTAAGAAGATAGGGGCGATTCCAAAGGAGATAGAAACGTGAGTCAGGACGTTCTTTTGATCGACAGGACTGTTTTTATAAGCAGAACCAGGGAAGGAGTTTTTCGATAGAGAGTTAATTAAAGTAAATCATTTTCATAAAGTGCAGAGAAAAATTTATTGAGACGAGACAAGAGAATCTTTTAATTTCTGTGAGTATTTTTAAATGTATTTTTACGCCATTTTTTGAAATGTTTAAATTGTTTACATTATTTTGCGAACTAAACATTATTACTTTAATAGAAAAAGTGAAACTAAGAAGAAAGTGCTTTTGCGTACTCTTATAAACCCGCTTTTTAAAAGTACGCATTTAGGATTGTAAGATTGCGCACGTAATTTTATGAACATATGTCACATTAATAAGATTCAAAACCTGCGAAAGCACTGCACTTTTCATGCCACCATTATAACACATGATATGCACTTAATCCAGTCTTCTGTGATAGGTTCTATAAATGTTTCGTTGCACTCTGAACAGCTCCAAATTTTCCTATAAGGCGTTGTTTTTAACTTTGTGAAAACAACTTTTTTTCCAGAGGTTATTGCAGATTTGTTGAAAACCATATCTGTAAGCTGAGGGGTATTGTTTTTGATCTGTAAAATCTTTCTCGTACAATCAGGTTCAGATGTAGGTATTTCATAATCAGTATTCTGATAATGACATCTGTTTCATTAACATGAATATTTTCCTTAGTAGTGGAATTCTCAAGAACAATAGTTGGACTGTCAAGAACATTGGGAGTATTTTCAGAGGCTGATTCAGACATTTCATGTGGTTGAATATCGATTTCAGGCGTAGAGTTTTTAGCTGCGTAGTTACTGCAGCTGTAGCAGGCTTTTTCTCGTTCTGTGACAATAGTGG